>PVLA01001849.1:222607-314898 GCA_004027455.1 Hydrochoerus hydrochaeris
TTCCTTCCTTCCTTCCTTCCTTCCTTCCTTCCTTCCTTCCTTCCTTCCTTCCTTCCTTCTTTGTACCGGGGAGTGAACTCTCAGCCACATGCTTACAAGGCAGGTGCTTATGCTGCTGAGCTAAATTCCCAGCCCAGTGATTTCATACTTCACAATTTAGTTGCTGATGTTTCTTTCTACCTTAACTTTTTTGTGTGTACTGGGGATTGAACACAAACACTCATGCTTGCTAAGAAAGCACTCTATCACTGAGCTATGCTCAGACTGTTGAAAGCTTTAAATTCTGAGACAAAGTCTCACTAATTTGTCCAGGCTGGTCTTGAAGTTGTAATCCTCCTGTTTCAGCTTCCCGAGAATCTAGGATACTATGATGAGCCACCACAACTGGCATATATTGATAACTCACTTTATACTGTAGCTAGGTACACACACACACACACACACACACACACTTTTTTGTGCCTCTGCCATTAGTTGAACCTTGTGCTTCACCACAGGGTCCCCAAGATGGAGCACCTCACCACAGGCCCAGAAGCAGCAACCCCATGATGGGGGGGGCAGGGGGCGGTCTCCCTAGTAAATTCAGCCTAGAACTGGGTGAAGCACACTGCTGTAATCACAGAAGTCTGGGGGCTGGGACAAGAGGGTCACAAGTTCAAGCCCACTGCAGGCAACTTAGTGACTTAGTGAGCCCCTGTCTCAAGATAAAGGGCTAGAGAGACCCTTGGTTTAATCTCTACTACTGCAAAAACTAGCAAATAACTAAATAAATACCTGGTAAGAACGGCCTGGGTTCATTCCCCAGAACTACCTCAAAATAAATCAGTTTAGTTACCCATGAGCTTTCAAGATGGTCGCCAGCCACCCATGGCATTATCCTCAGAAGAAAAATCCTAATAAATACTCAATAGCCATGATCATTAGAAGCACTCTGATAATGCTCCAGTAATTTAGTCAAATACATTAATAGTACCTGCTTCAAAATTAATACTGTTACATGGTCGTCCCGAGTCATCCACACGATGTTCTCTTAAAAAGAAAAACAAATGTGTTCATAAAATGCTTAGTATAATATAGAAAAATGGTTTAAATTTATTAGTAGCATTCTATTTTCTTTTGACAGTATCAAAAGTTTTATTTGAAAAGTGAGGGCTGAATGGGTGTGGGAGAAACCAGCTCTGTAGAGTGAACTTGGGCAAAACAAGAGAAAAAGAAGATAAAAGGAAGAATAATAAAAGTACATACTGTTGAGCCGGGTGTGGTGGCTCATACCTGTAATCCCAGCACTCAGGAGGCTGAGGCAGGAGGATCGTTGAGAGTTCAAGACCAGCCTGGGCTACAAAGTGAGCTCAAGGCCAGCCCGAACTACACAGAGAGACCCTGTCTCAAAAAGACAAAAAAAAAAGAAGAAAGAAAGTTCATGTTGCACCTGAGAAGAGGCATGGGCTTCCATGGGAACTCAAGATAGCCAGCATTCTAATTTTTGATATCCTTATATAATTTCTTTTATTACTAATGAATATTAACAATAAACTTTAAAACACAGAAGTTGGATTTGGGGGTTTTGTGGCACTGGGGACTGCACTCAGGGGCCTTATATACTGGGCTACATCCCAGACCTTTTTCATGTTTCATTTGGAGACCAGGTCTCATGAAGTTACCCATCCTGGAGCTCAAAGCTGTGATCCTGCTGATTACAGGTGTGAGTCACCACTCCCAGTTGTAACTGTCTCATTACCATAAAAAATTTTAAACGTACCTAACTCACTTAAAAGCATAGGTCCCACCATGTGTGATCTACCTTGAAATTTTTCATTGATTTTAAACATCTATAAATGGTTTTGCACAAATTGATAAAGTACTCTAGTATAAAATAACACAACTTCTATAGTTTTGGAAAATTTCTTCTAAAATAAAAAATATAAGAGACAAGTAACCTATGTATTTAAGGATGACACTAAGACATTAACCTACTAAAAATGTTTTCATGCCATTCCCCTACATAGAAACAGCATTAATAAATCAAGGCTAAACCTTGAATCTCAAAAGATCTTCATAATCTGTTCTCATTTAACAAGTTGTGTATTATTGTAGATGCCCATAGTTTGTTTAGTTGATCAAAAAAATTAACACAAGTAAGAAATCAGAAGTCAAGTAAAGACTGTATGAGGATAATTATCTTCCAAAAATGAAAAGGCTTATTTCACAATCTACAAAGTAGCTTACCATTTCTGTCTAATTACCTGAATACAGCAACGATCAGAATAATATTTAAAACTCCCAGGAAGGCGCCAAGTAAGACTGGTGCAGTGTACATGTTTATCTGCAGCTTAATCATATCCCATGTCACACCCTTTTCTCCAATGAGTGCAAAACAAGTCTGAAAAACTTATTAAAATGCACACTATGAATTATTATATTGGAAAAACAGGCTAAAAAATATAAAACACCACTGAATTGGAAGTAACAACTGCATCATTATCAACAGGGGCAAGAAAATCAGTTCTGTGTTACATACACTTTATATATAAAACACAGAGGTACATACACACATACATATCTGACAGAAGATGATTTACCAGGGTCTTTTCTTCTTTGCAGAGGGTGGGCAGTGGTTCTGGCAATTAAAACCACTCCCTCATGTATGCTAAGCATGGACTCTATCATGGAGTACCCACCCAGATCATGTCTTGTCTTTAAAAAACAAAAGCAAAAAATTACAAAAAAAAAAAAAAAAAAAAAAAGGGAGAGGGCTGCGTTTGGGGGTGGGGCGGGTTAGATGCTGCCCTTTTCCCATGAATCAGCACCATTTGCGGACTGCCGGGGAAGAGAACAGAACAAGATGTCACCAAGAAGCAAGCCTTCCCTGCAAATCAGTGCCACATGTGGGCCGCAGTGGGCAGACAGCCAGATGCCAGCATTTTCCCGTGAGTCAGCGCTATTCATGGACTGCAGGGGAAGAGGACAAGAAGTCACCAAGAAACAAGCTTTCCCTGCGAATGAGCGCCATGTGCAGGCTGCTGCGGGGACAGTCAGAGGCCAGCCCCTTCTAGCATGCAGGCTGGGACAGGAGATCCAAACCCCATCCCTACAAGTGACCAGCTGATCCAGAGAAATACAGGCTGTGATGATGGCTATTGAAGAAAAATACAATGCTTATAGTGTTTAGTGTTTCACTGACTTTGCAGGTGTAAAGCCAGTAGTCTGATAATCTATTTAGAGGATAACAATGTACAACGTAACATCTACAGGGAATCTCCCTCCTTCTGAAGGTGGTAGCCATTGTTAATTCCCTATTATCTTGTTTTGAAGTCTTGTATCATTTTCATTGTTTTGTTGGGTTAGGTTTTATTCTGTTTTGATTTGTTTGATTTTATTATATCTGATGGCATGGGCAGCTATTTCAAAGATAACAAGATATACTATGGTAGCCATTTTAGATTTACTATTATCTTGTTTTCAAGTCCTTTACTGGATTCATTGTTTTATTTTTACTGGTTCTATTCTGTTCTGTTTTAATTTTATTATGTCTGATGGTATGGGCAGCTAATTTGAAGAAAACATGAGGCATTATGGTAACCACTTTGATTTTCTATTGTTTTGAAGTCCTGTGTCACTTACACTGGTTTGTTTTGATTGGCTTTATTGTTTTATTTTGGTTTTATTCTCTTTAAAATAAAAATAAATTTTAAAAAAGCAAATGCTCCACATGAAATTTATTATACAGCTTCTTAGCAAGGTATCACCGAGCATCCTTGTATCTGAAGTACCCAGGGAGGCTGAGACAGAAATATGCCACTTCAAGCCCTGCCTGAGCAATATAGCAATTTAGTAAGACAATGTCCCAAAATTTTACAAAAAGTTTTAAGAAGGGCTGGGAAACGTAGCTCAGTGCAAAGGCCTAGGTTCAATCCCCAGTACTGCGAATAGATAGATGACAGATAGACAGATAAATGCTTTTAAGGTAATCAATAATATTTACTGAGAACTTTTTGTGTATACCAGGTACTATGCTCAGTATTGAGGGTAGAGTAATAAATCAAAAGACTCAAAGTTCTTATGTAACATAAAATACAGAACTAAAGTTCATTTATTTTACACTTGTGCTTATATCTGTTATAGAACACTAAACCAAATTATTAGATTTTTTTTTTTGGTAAACCCATGAGTTAGATTCTCTTCTGCTGAGCCTTTTTTGAGGTAGTCAGGATTAAACGGAGACATTCTGTCATAGACTTGTATCTACAACCTTTTCTTAATCTATTTTGAGACAGTCTTGCTAAATTGCCCAGGCTGCAGAGTAGATCAGGAGACAGGATCCATCAATATGCTTTATACAAAAAACACATTTAACTTGAAAGAAAATTCATAGACTGAAAGTCAAAGGAGAGAGAACAATGCTCTACCTGACATGGAACCAGAAAAAAGTAGGGGCAGCTTGCCCATCAACTACAGAATAGATAAGATATGGCATTTTTATATAACAGAAAGCTACTGAGCTATAAAGAAAGATAACCTTGAGGCTCTTGAAGATAAATGGATACAATTTGAGATCTGCTCATGGGTGAAATGGTTCAGTCACATGGGTAAACACTGTTGTCTCTCTAGTATAAAAAACTAAAGAAGTTAGTGGGATCCAAAAACGCACAGTAGATATTGTGAAAGTGAAAGTTGGGGAAATGTCTAAAAAGGGAAGGCTGTAACCACTGTTATTGTTATTATCTATTATTGTTTTGAAACCCTGTATTGTTATCATTGTTCTGTTTAGTTTTATTTTGTTTCGCTTTGTTTGATTTTATCGTATTTGATGGCATGGGCAGCTATCTCAAAGATAACAAAATATATTATGATAGCCATTATTGATTTCCTATTGCCTTGCTTTGAAGCCCTTTTCATTATTTTGCTTTCATTATTTTGTTTTGCTTGATTTTATTATGGCTGATGATATAGGCAGCTACTTTGAAGACAACAAGAGGCATTATGGTAGCCACTGTTGTTTTCCTATTATCTTGTTTTGAAGTCCTATATTACTTTCATTGTCTGGTTTTATTCTGTTGTGTTTTATGTGATTTTATTATGTTTGATGGTAAGGGCAGTTATTTTGAAGATAACAAGAGGCATTAAGACAGTCATTACTGATTTCCTTTTATCTTGTTTTGAAGTCCTATATCACATAAATTGTTTTGTTTTGATTGACTCTATTCTGTTTTATTTTGCTTGGTTTTATTCTCTTCAAAAATTAAATAAATAAATAAATTGCTCAAGCTGGCTTCTAATTTTTGATCCTCCTCCCTAAATTTCTTGAGTAGCTGGGATTACAGGTGTGAGCCACCATGTCCAGAATTTTTTTTTTTTAACCTAAATTGAAGGAAGTACTGGAAACTAAGGTGGGGATGATGTTTGAATTAAAAACTCAGGTACAATCAAACTGATAATAAAACCATTATATTCAAACCAAAACCCAACTATATGCACATATATTTCTATTATTAAGTATTATTCTAGGCATAAAAATGCTTAATTTTTCTACTCAGTAAAATTAATTTGCTTTGCAGAAGTTTTTTGTTGTTGTTTTTTGTTTTTTTTAAAATCGGTAATGGAGATCGAACTCACGACCATGCACTTCCAAGGCAGGCCTTTATGCCGCTCAGCTAAATCTCCAGCCATGCTTTGCAGAAGTATTAAATCTCATTTCTTTTTTTTAATTCTCAGCAGAATGTTGAAAACTTTGGAAAAAGGCAGTAAGCTTTTAAAAAGCTGTTTCATTTTCTTTTACCTAAGAAAAACATTAAACGTATGGGCAAAGCACAAAAAGAGAAAACAACTTCCTATAACTTCAAATCCTTCAGTTGAAAGAATTTTGTTCCCAGTAAAAAGAGAAAAGAGAAAATAAATTCCTGCAGAGATCTCAAGCTAAATGATCAACAAGAGTCAGAAACAGATTTGATTCTTGCAAATGGGAAAGGGGCCAAGAGATGGAGGAAAGAGTGCAGGAAGAGAATGTAGGGGACATAAAAAGAATCAAGATGTCTTATCCAAAAAAAAAAAAAGATGTCATGTCCATGTACCAACTCCCACTGTAAATGTAATCATTAGTACCACAAACATGTACTCATAAAATGGTGAAAGAAAAAGTTTTAAGTCTATATTTCCCATATAGTATCGGGTGAGACTGGACATTTTTTCTTATACGCCCTATGCCTTGTTGTCCTCATCTGTAGAATGGGACAAACAGCACTTACTTTAATTCAGAAAAGCGGAATCAAGGTAAAAGGAGCCTAGTCTCCCTCCCTGCTGTGCATGTGGCTTAATGGTAGAGCACCTCCCTACCATATCTGAGGTCCTAGGTTTGACTCCCAGGATACATAGACAAAAAGTTACTTCTCTTTTCCCTTTGGCCACAAGGCTTCATACTTACATTACATTTAACATTTGAATCTCAAAAGTTTTCCCAAAAAAGGAATTAAGATGTATTATGTAAATGGACCAATTCCCCACAAGAATGTAAACATTATATACATGTACCAATTTAAAAGTTTTCCCCCAATTTAAATAATACAAATTACAAGTGAAAAATACCAACCTGGACCTAAAATAAAACCCAATGCTTGACATGTGCTTGTATTTGCCATGGAACTTGTTCTTTCCTGAAGGGAAGTAGCACCAGCAACATATGATCTAACAACTGCTACATTTCCTAAGAAAAGACACAGTAATCCAAAATAAACACAGATGTCTCTGGGTTTACAAAATTCAACATAATCTGACTTTATACAGAAGAAATACTGACCAACAGTATGCATTTAACAAATGCATGAATTAATGGAACATGGTACTTTCAGTAACATAAAATCAGAGTTTTGAATGAATGATAAAACAGTATTACAACATTATAAAAAAAAGAATATCAAACTTTAAATATTCAGAAAGCTCTGACTGAATGCATAGTACTTATTGCTACAACTGTTTTTAAAATAGAGGTGTCACAAACTCTGCATGCAAATGTCTGTGATATAAGAAACAGGAAAAATCCACCAACAATTTAACTCAAAAAAAAAAAAAAATTGGCGGGGTGGTCCCAGGAATTGAACTCAGGACCTTGCGCTTGCCAGGCAGGTTTCTTACGGCACTGAGCTATATCCTAGGCTAACTCAAAGTTTTTATTTAGGGCTCATAATGCTCAAGCCATAGATTATTAAAAAGTATCACAAACTGTCTCTAATTGCAAAATAGTTTACTAATTAGTGAGAAAGGGTACAAACTGTGCAAGATTAAAAGCAAGTGCCAAAGACACAGAAGAAAATCATATATTATTAAGAAGCATGAAAAAAAAAAAAAGCATGGTAGGCAGAGAAGGCTTCATGTAAGATGTGGAAGTTAACCTGCATCTCGAAGGATAAAGAACAATGAGAGCAAAAAAGAGAACCTACACGTAATGGGTATCATGCACAAAGGCAAAGGGACAAGAAAGCTATTGTATCTTTTTAAGGAGAGATTTGATTTGTATGTTGGGCTGTAGACTATGAGACTGAGAAGAAATGAGGCCAGATGAGAGGGCCACAAATATCAGGATGAATAGGAACCCGATATGACCAAACATACACAAACAAATATATTACCTGCTCCAAATCCCACCAATCCACGAGCGATCAACATGTAGTATTTATTATGAGAAGTTGGGACATGGACATAAGCATAGAGGCAGTTGGCTGCCACCGAAATAAAGATGGAAATAACAAGAGGTTCTCTTCTTGGCCTATAATTAGACCACAAACCAAATATAGGTGAAGCTACCATCTGGCCAAGACTAAATGAAGCAATAATCCAGCCCAAAAAACGTGCATCAGCTGTCTGATCAATCTGCACAGAAACAGATATACAATGCTTTAAGAATTGCTATTCAACAAAGTTTAAAACATAGCGCATTTGTCTGCACATATAAAATTTCCTAATAAAGATAATTTTAATATTGAGGCTTTCCAACACTGTTATTCATAGTAAGGGATTTAAACTTCTAACAATACAATTAAATGTGCTAACCATGAATGGTACTCAAGGAAAAAATGCTGCTCTGGCTACCCTGTTCCTTTCATCTTTTAAAATGATTAGAAATTAATAGTTCAACAAAGTCTTGTTAAAAAGATAACTGCTGGGCTGGGGATTTAGCTCAGTGGTTTAAGCACCTACCCGGCAAGCACAAGGTCATGAGTTTGATCCCTAGTACCAAAAAAAAAAAAAAAAGATAACTGCTGTATGTATAAATATATAATAACTTCATAAAACATAATGTTTTTAGGTATTCTTTAAATTTTTAGGGTTTTTTTGTTTGTTTGTTTTTTGTACAGTGGATTTAACTCACAACCTAGTGCTTGCCAAGCAGGCACTTATGCCACTGAGCTAAATCCCAGGCCCAAAATCTTAAGAATGTAATTCTTAAGATTTATACTTGCCTATAAAAAAAGACACTAGCATTATTTTTTTAAGCTGGATAAAACAGTCAAATGTGTAAAACATAAGAGTTATAGTCATTTTTCTTATTAAAACTATTACTAATTCTTCTACCTTGTTTGGGGATTTTTTTGGTTTTGTTTTTACAGTGCTGGGGATTGAATCCAGCATCTCATGCACACTAGGTACACCCTCTACCACTAAGCTACAACCACCATAAAGAAGGCTTAAATTAAAAAATATTTTAAAAAGGAAGAAAAAAGAAAATGGATTATAGTATAAATCAACAGATTTTTAAAATGTAGCAAGCTATATAATAGTTTGAAAAAAATAACCATTAATTTTTTAGAAAATAACATTTAAATAAAGGTAAGTATAATAAAATCATGGACTTTTCTTTCCTAAAGATATTTTTAAGTAGTTTAAAACAAAATTATCAGGTAAAGCCAAGCGAGGTGGCAGATACCTGTAATTCCAGCAGTTGGGAGGCTAAGGCAGGAGGATCACCGCAGAACTCACTGGGTTACAGTGAGTTCAAGGGCAGCCTGTATTAGCAAGACTCTGTCTCAAAAAAGCAAACAAACATAAAGAATATTTTCAGTTTAGGCACTCTAGTTTTCATTTCCTATGCTGGAATATTGGAGTTTCTTTAGCCTTCTCTATTAAAATCAAACTAATAATTTCATATCACATGAAAATCAATTCTCAAAATAACAATGAAAACTCAGTTTTAATGTTAACTGTTTAGTGATGAGAAGACACATAAAAAGTATCTTCTCAGGATTTCAGTTGATCATAGTCAAGAATTCATTTCATGAAGAGAAGTGAGCTGACCCTTGGGGATGGCTCTAATAATTGTATCTGCTGGAGACTGGGAGAAACTTTACTTTTAGCTGGATGGATATAACTCCTTAAGGTGACTGGAAAGCCACCATCTGCTCTAACTGTAACAAGAAAGTAAAATGCTCTGGAAGTGAGAGACTACAGCAGGCATAGCTCAGGCACAGTTATCTGTGCTGTAGGAAGTTTCCCTCCCTCTAACAGTACCAGCACATCCTGTTTCTGATCATCTGTCTGGCTCTGATGAGCTCTATTATTCTGTTTTTAGAACCAAACTGAAACCAGTTATTATTAAAAAGTGGATCAAATGCTAAACTGCCTCTCTAGCCTCATCTCTCTATATGCTGTTTTTCCCCAGTTCTCTCTTCCAGTGGTGAACCAGAGGTTTCCCAAGCACAGCCAAGTTCCATGCCTCTGGGCCTTTCTGCATGGGCTATTCCAGGCCCCTTCTCGCTCGCAGGAGTGTCCTCTGATCTCCACACCCTGGCCACTTCTTTGCCTTAAGCTCACCATTTTCTGCAGGGCCTCAAAATTCAGCTCACGCACTGATAACTTTGCAAAATCCCCATTCCATCTTTGGGTGGATTAGCAAACTGCCAACGTCTCTCACACAAACCCCATAGTATACTGAACTTCAAAATATTCTTCTCTAAAAATGTAATAATACAACATCAGTGTTTTGTCCTGAGAACAGATATACATATGGATATTCCAAGCTCATCTATAGTATTTTCTTATAGATCATGGCTCACTTATTCAGTTAATACTCACTGAGGCTGCGAGCTGTGGTGGTACGCACCTGTAATCCCAGCATTTGGGGAAACCTGAGGCAGGAAGCTCTCCATGAGTTCAAGTCCAGCCTGGGCTACACAGTGACACTGTCTTAAACCACCCCCCCAAACATACACAATAGTCACTGAGGCTTTCTCTCTTACACAAATTTACACGAGGCACTAAGGATACAAAAATGAATACATAGTCCTTGCCATCAAGGAGTCTCCCAGTCAGGTTCTAGTTACATATCTGGGTTTGAAAAATTCTGAATGGTGTGGGAAAATAAGTAGCAGCCTTAATTCTTCATTTTTCAAATGAGGATAACTGCATAAAGCTGTTATGAAAATTATTTGGGCCAATGTATGCATAATGCTTAAATATAAAATATCCACTTAGTGGATGTAATGTCTAGAATATAAGAATGAGTTCTTTAAATTTTGTCTTACTAGTGTCAATTATGAGTATTCTTATCATCACCCTGGGACTACAGAATAACCAATCATTCCAATTCATAATCTGGATTTTAACATCTTTGTTGGGAGCTGTTAAAGCTGGAAATTGATCACACTTGCAGGGCTGGGGCATGGCCGGCCCAAAAACAAACAGTGCCTGGGGTCAGCCATATGAAGAAGCTGTTTCATCCCAGAGAACACCTAGCCCCTGAACAGTGGGTTGCTAGGACAACGGAGTGTCATATGACATTAAGATCCTAAAATGTACAAATAATTGCCCCTACAGTGAAGGGGCAGTTCCTCTCCTCCCATCAGGAGTAAGGGCTCCACCTGACCCTAATTTTGTCTCTTCTTTATTTTCTCATCCCCTTGTGGTCCTTCACTCAAAGAGCCTCAAGGACAGTGTGGGTTACAGCAAGTCTTCCTGGCAATTAACCTCACCTTTTGGGCAATACATCCTAAGGAATCATGTCACTGCTTCCTACCTATGGGCCAGGGCCAGCAAGTACAAATTCAGAATACCAACAAATGTGTTTGTCTTGAGGAGAAGAGACTTGGATGAGCTTTGATCTTTCACACAGATGGCTTTTAACCCAGGCAATGTTTTGCAACACACTATTCCGTAAGAGGCAGTTACCTTAAATTAGGAATTGAAAATAGTCAACGTAGTAGGCAACACAGACTGTGGTAAAGAGTTAGGTTTTCATTTCTGATGAGCTTGGCTCTGCCATTCTTAGCTGTGTGACCTTGGGCAGAGAACTTGTCTTCTCAGCCAGAATTCTCCATCTGTCAAACAGGACTGACAACTCAGTGTTGTGCCTGGCTCACAATCACCTTTCAAGAGTATCATGAAATCTCTTGAGAAAATTGATACTGTTTTCAGTTTTTTGGGTTTTTTTGTTGTTGTTGTTGTTTGTTTGTTTGTTTTTGAGGCAGATTCTTGCTGTGTAATCCAAGCTAGCTGTATAGCAGAGGCTGGCCCAGAACTTAAGATCCTCCTGCCTTGGTCTCCTGAGTGCTGAGATTACAAGTATATGCCACCATGGCTGGCCAGAACAGTTATATTTATATTGCTAAAAGAACAGTGATCAGTTCATGTACTCAATTAACTTATCTTTGCAAACAAGGATTGTACCTTTTCAAAATTCAACATACTGCGCTAAGTAGAACTAATCCTTGCAGGTAAGCTTTTGTTTTTGAGACTTTGGGAGCTTAAAAAGACTAGATAAACTGCCATGAAATTAAAGGAATTGTGATACATACAAATATTTTTTAAATACAAATTTTACTTTAGGTTTTTTCTTTTGAAGTAGTTTTAGACTCACAGAAAAAAGTAGACATATGCATACTATAGAGAGACATATATTCCATACCCAGTTCCCATATCACATCCCGTAGCACTTACACTTTATGAGGTGTAACAGGTAATCTAGAGATAATCAAAGTTTACAGGATGACATAAGCAGATTAAACACATCACTTGATAAAAAGGACTTACTTGAGCATGCAGACTTTAGTATTCTTGAGGAACAGGGACTAGAAATCAACTCCCCAAGATTATCATGACAAAAGTGTATTACCTATTCTCACAATTATCTAATAACCCAAATTAATTCTATGAGAAAAGTATGAAAGTATTCTTCAGAATTATCAATTATATATTTTAAGGATTCAGAATGTCTCTAGTTCAGCTTCCCTTTTTTATTAGGGAGAGCAGTGATAAGATGCAAAGCAGCTGATAACCATAAAGCTCTACATGATGTGTCCATGCTACCTGTGACTGTCCAGGAACATCCTGCTGCCCTGGTACGGCACCACTCTACTACTGTGCTCTGCTTGAAAAATAACGCATATGATCGGTCGCCTTTCTCGCTCTTCTAAGAAACTACTCTCTCAAGCTACTGTAGTGGAAGTTAAACCAGAGCGTACCAAAGAGATTCTCTAGAAAGGGCTTAAGTACATAAGAGTCATTACTAGTATAGTTACTTCATAGAAGAATAGATTGAAATGTACAAACCTTTTGGAGATAAGGCCATATTGACATTATCACAATAGAAAACCCTGTGAAAAGGCAAACTGTATTATTTATATTTTAATCACTATTATAAAGAAAACCTTGGAATCACAGCATGAATTTTTAAATTTCATCCTGAATCTATAAATATATGCACATAAATCCCTAATTTATTAAGCAATGAGATTTCAATTATCAGAAGAAAAATAAATATTGGTTTGAAAAGAATGTACAATTCTATTTTCTGAACAGTGAGACAATAAAAGTTGGGCACCTAGTTCTGTTTGCTAAAATACCTTAATTATAAAATAGAAATTACTGACAGTTTGAAGTTTTCATAGCAGAAACACATGAAAGAAAGGTCACATTGTTATGAAGTGCTAACCTTGCAGTATGTGTTGTTTGGAAGAAAGAATTCACTGTAGGAGAGACTGGGAAGTGGAAAAACATTCATCTAAATAAAGGAGGCAGTTGCCATAAAGAACTATAATACTTCAAGATGACCATCCCTTTAAAAAATCAATTATCTCTGCTATCCTTTACTGCTTAAGAACTGTCATGATAAACTCTACCACCATTTGTCAGTTTTAAATAAATTTAAAAGTTAGACAAAGCCAGACAGATATTCAACAAAGTCTACCTTCAAAATAGATTTATTGAGATACATTTTCATAAGCCATGCAACTGACCCATTTAAAGTACATAATTTAATGGATTTCTAGTATAATCACAGATATGGGCAACCACCACTCTAGTCCATTTCTGAACATTTTCATCATTTGAAAGAGATTTGGGTATTACCCTGAGATTCTCCTCAATCTCCTCTCCCACCAACCCAAATTAACACAACCACCAATGTACTTCTATAGATGTTCCTATTTTAAACTTTCATATGTATAGGCTCACATCTGTGGACTCTGTCTGGCTTCTGTCATTTAGTACAATGTTTTCGAGATTCATCTATGTTAGAAGCATATGTCAGTAAGTACTTCATTCCTTTTACAAAACCTCGTTTTTAAAGATTTGATTAGTTTCATTCTTATGCCTTTTGAATTGACAAATTGAGTTTGATGAATAAAGAACTGACAGAATCTGAAATCAAGATAATAGGTTTGTAATAAAGAAACTTGTAAACAAGTAAAATGTTTGAACAAGTTTGAAGGGCTGGGGTCGCACAGCTCAGTGGTTGGGTACTTGTCCATCATGATCAAGAGTCTGTGTTCAGCGCATGCACACACACATCTGATGCTGAATTTTTTCTTTGCTATTAAACTGAAATTGTTTCTTAACTAACTGAAAAAAAAGCATAAGTGCAAGGCACTGTGGTACATGCCTTGTAATCTGCTTCTGAGGTGGGAGGTGGAGCTGAGGCAGATAATTGCAAGTCTGAGGCCAGTCTGGGCAACTTAGTGAGTCCTTGTCTCAAAATAAATTTTTTTTTAAAACCCTCTGAGGTACCAGAAATCCAACTCAGGGCCTCGCCTGCCAGGCAGCTACTGTACTGCTGAGCTATATCCCCAGCCCTCAAAGGAAAAATCTAAACTGGGATGGGGATAGAGTTCAGTAGTAAAGTATCTGCCTAGCATCCTCAAGGCTCAGGGTTCAAGACCCAGTAATAAAAACAAAACAAAACAACCAAAAACTGCACATCTACGCATTCATATATAAAGCTAACAGAAGCGTGGTGTGGTGGTACATGCCTGCAGTCTCAGCACTTGGAGGCTGAGGCAGGAGGACTGCGAGTTTGAGGCCAGTCCGGTCTATAATAGTGAATTTAAGGCCAGCCTGAACTACATAGCACAATTTTGTCTCAAAAAAGCAAAACAAAACAAAATACACAAAATAAGCTGGGTGTGGTGGTGCACCTTGTAATTCTAGCCCTCTGGGAGCACAAGACAGGAGGATTGTAAGGCTGAGGCTAGCCTGAATGACTTAGCAAGACCCTGTCTCAAAATTAAAATAATAATAATAATAAAGTTGTAAAATGCTAGAGATGTAGTTCAGTGTCAAGGCCCTGAGTTCAATCTCCAATAATTACCCCCCTGCAAAAAAGGACTGGTGAGGTTGTGGAAAAAAACCCAACATATTGGTGGGAATATAAAATGGAGGAGTTATGAGAATTTTTCAAAAAAAATTAAAAATAAAATCATCATATGATTCAGCAGTTTCACTTCTAGGTATATACACAACAGAACTAACAGCAGGATCTTGAAGAGCTATTTTCACATCCATATTCATAGCAGAACTATTAACAATAGCCAAGAAGTGGAAATAACCAAATGTTATCAACAGACGAATGGATAAACAAAGTGTGGTATATTATGAAGGGGATCAGAATATGTCATCCTTTAGCATACTGATTATGATAAAGGCAACTGAAGAACAGCAGATGCTGGATACAGTGGCACATGCCTGTAATCCCAGCACTCAAGAGACTGAGGCAAGTAGATTGTGAGTGTGAGACCAACTTGGACTACACAACAAGACCCTGTGACCAAACGAGAGAGAGAGAGACAGATAGACAGACAGACAGACAGAGACAGAATGAATATAAATGAATGAGAATTAACAGTGAATGCAGAAAAGGGTCTCTCTCCACTCCCTTTCTGCTCTAAAGCTGGGCATAAATTTTTCTCCTGGTATCAGGAAGATAGTATTTTTATCACCAGAGATAGGGGATTCTACACTGAGATGTGTCTTTACACATAATCTTTACTATATTAACCTTTGTCCTCCATTAGTCTCCCCCTTTATTTGCTACTCACTGTCCCATAATTTACTTCCTATAAAAATCTTTGTCTATCCTCTTCCTAATTTATCACCCCTGTATTACATAAATCTATTAACAGCAAATTTGAACACTTTTTCTCCTGTAATCTGTCTTTTGTCAACTTAAATCATAGGCCTCAGGCACAAAAGAGAACAGAGGAAAAAGTTTGTGTTGTCTACAGTGGACAGCTATTTAGCCTTAAAAGGGAAGAGAAAGCCAGGTAAGAGTGATGCAGGCCTGGAGGCCCACCTACTCAGGAGGCGAGGAAGATTGCTCAGCTGTGTGCATGAATTTAAGACCAGTACAGGCAACACAGCAAAATGTTTCTCAAAAAAATAAAAATAAAAAGCCAAGCATGGTAGAGGACTAGTGTATTCCAAGTGCTCAGGAAGATGAGAAAGGAAAATCATGAGTTGAAGGTCAGCCTAGGTGACATAGTAAAGTCTAGGCTCAAGGCCAGCTTGGACTGCATAGCAAAACCCTGTCTCAAAATGACAAAAAAATCAGTCACATGGGAGAACACAAATAAACCATAAGGACATTATGTTACATGAAATCATGAAATAGCCTAATTAAAGAGAGAAAAATACTATATGGTCCCACTTATATGAGGTATCTAGAGCAGTGAAATACATAGAAACAGAAAGAAGAATGGTGATTGCCAGGGAGAAACAAGGAATTATTTAGGGGGTATAAAATCTTGGTTTTGCTAAACAAACAAACAAAAAAGTTTTGGTTTTGCAAGAGAAAATGTTCTAAAGCACAGGTGTCAATTTGGCTCGCCTGAGCTGTACTGAGTAAAGAACTGTCTTAAGCCACATATAAAACATATAATAATGCATACAAGTTACAAAACTTCCTTTTTCATATTTTTCATTATAACGCAGGGCTGTCTAAACCATGAGCCACAGGGCAGACACGCTTATTTAACAACAATAAACAACCGTCTTCATAGACGCACGTACATGGCTAGCTAATTACGTATTATCAGTAACCAAGCTGTGCAAGTGAGTAGAAATGTGTGACACATGAATTTCAATCTGGTGGCTGTGTGTCAGGCAAAGAAGGCAGTTAGTCAGCACTGCACTTTCCCTACCCCATCTTCCACTGTTGCCTACGCAGCCTGCATTCAAGTAGTCACAATCAAGTCATGAAAGATATGGCTAAAAATCTCCTAATAACATTAAAAGTGTACAATCTTACTAGCTGCACAGGGCCACAGACAGCCCACTCCTGCTTTACAGGCTGGTTGTATAACATGAATATACTTAACACCACAGCACTTTAAGGTAGTAAATGTTGTGGTTTTTTTTTTTTTTTTTTGGGGGGAGGTGTTGTCTTTTAGAGACATGAGTTTCATAATGCACTTTAGGTCACCCAAGCATGTAGCCCAGACTGGCCATGAACTCACAGCAATCCTCCTGCCTCAGCTTTCCGAGTGCTGGAATTACAGATGTGTGCCACCATGCCTGGCCTGTTACATATTTTTAGTACAATACCAATGATTTTAAAAATATTAAAATATGACATTGTTTTGAATTTTTAAATTATGTATAATTTTTAGTACTTACCTACACTGCTGAGAAACATAGTAAGATAAAGAATCCTAATAGATCTCCATCTGCTTTTATAATGCTCTTGAGTTTCTATGATGTCCCATTCTCTAGTAGTAAAGAAGAAAACAGTATAGATTAAGCATTCAAAATCTGAAATTCCAGAATACAAAATCTGAAACTTTTTGAGCACTGACACACCACAAGTGGAAAATTCTACACTTACCTTTCTATGATAGGCAGGTACAAGTGCCCTAAAAATAGTATACGTAATTAACCTTAATATTCCAAAAGTTTAAAAATCCCAAAATCCAAAATCTGACATTCTTCTGGTTCCATACATTTCAGATAAATTTATATAGGCTACGAATGCCTGGGAACTGTTGAATGGATAAAGATGTGTTTTTTATATAATGGAGTACTACTTTGCTATAAAGAAGGATAAACATGAGACATTTCTGGGTAAATGGATGCACCTTGAGACAATTCTAAGTGAAATAAATCGGACACACATGTGTAAATACCACATTGTTTCTCTGATGTGAGAAACCAAAAGTATAAATATGGAACAAAATTTTTAATAGGTGTTGTCAGAAATAGGAAGAAAATGTTTGAATGGGGAAGACGAATAAGAGAGAGGTGAGGGGGAAGAAGGGAAAGGGTTTTTTGCTTGTTTTGGGGGGAAAAGGCTTAAAAAATGAGAAAAGGAGGAAAAAATGGAAACAGTTTTTTTAAAAAGAGGAGAAAAGGGGTTGCAGGGAGGGTAGGGAAATAGGAAAAAAAGAAACTAAGAAATATCATGTACAGGTACAAATCCTCTATCATGAATGTGATCATTATGTATATATCTAAAACATATCAATAAAATCTGATTAGAAAATTTACAAAGGCAGCATATTCCTTATCTCATTATAAGCTGAATGTTGTGCTAACCGTTTTATTTTCTCTTCCCTAAAGTGATAAAATTAATATGACTGGGGTATAATTACTAATACTGGTTTCTGTTGCACTAATTTATCTATGAATAAGCATTACTTTTTAATTTTCATGATTGTATTTATGCATCATTGCATATACTTAGCCACAAGATACCTTCATATTTCTTTCTTTCTTTCTTTCTTTCTTTCTTTCTTTCTTTCTTTCTTTCTTTCTTTCTTGTCTTTTTGAGACAGGGTCTCACTATGCAGTTCAGGCTGGACTTGAGCTCACTTTGTAGCCCAGGCTCGTCTAGAACTTGCAACGATTCTCCAGCCTCAGCCTTCTAAGTATTGGGATTACAAACATGGGCTATCACACCTGGATACAAAATACCTTTAAAAAGCAAAACAGTGAGGTGAGAATGGTTGTGCACTCCTATAATCTCAGCATTCAGGAGGTGAAAGCAGGAGGATCACTGTGAGTTCCAGGCCAGCCTGTGCTACATAATGAGTTGAAGGAGAGCCTAAATTACATAATGAGACCTTGTCTCAAAAACATAAACAAGGGTTGGGGATTTAGCTCAGCAGCATAAGTACCCGCCTGGCAAGGCGAGGTAATGAGTTTGATCCCCAGTACAAAAAACAAAACGAAACAAAAAACCCACAAACAAAAAGCCTCAACATTTTCAAAACAATTATTTTGTTGTTGCTGGCATGTACATATTTATTAATCACGAGTGTTGAAATTGTCAATCTAACAAAATAAATGTGAACAAACTGAAGTTCAGAGTAAGAAAAGTCTTTTAAGTAGGCTTAATTTGGATATGGTCACTGAATGTGCAATGTACTCTAAGACCACATGTAATATGGTTAAGTAAAGGTTTATGACTTAAGAATTCTGCAATCTGTCTGGAAAACAGAAAATCAAACAGGATTATGACAAATCCAAATGTCACAGTCTGTGTACTCAAACTTACATATTTAAACTAACAGATCTTTAGCCCTGATCAATGTCTACATATTTCTATCAAGACAGATACACAATGTCAAAGCCACAGCAAAGTAATAGTCCTGAATCAAACCAAAGAAGAGAGCTTGCTGAGAGCAAGAAAAACAGGAGCTGCTGAGAGACTTCAAAAATGTCAGGAATAGAACAGGCAGAGGAAGTAGAAAGTCAACATGAGTGTTTGAAAGTATGGAAATTGACAGTCCCAAATATCTAGACTGGCCTAAAGGATATCACCGTATCAAAATAGACTTCAGTCAGCACTGATTTTTTTTTTTTTTTTTTTGAAAACAGGGTTTCACTATGCAATGCAGGTTGGCCTTGAACTCACTTTGTAGCTCAGGTTGGCCTTGAACTCACAGGATCCTCCTGCTCCAGCCTCCCAACCTGGCAGCACTGATATCATTTTAATGATCTTAAGACAAAAATCAAGACAAAATTGTATTTCTACATATTTTGAGAAGTTGTCAGGGGTCAGAGAAATACACTTTCTAAAGGGTTTCAATTATAGTGATTAAAACAAAAAATTTGGTACTGAAGGAAATAAACAGAACTTATAATTCAGACTGTTTAACTTTGTATTTGAGTTAATTTACTTGAAACAATCATTATTTGTTTAAAATAATTCTATTTTCCTAAAGATAAAAAATACATACTTAAGTCTGAAAGTACAACGTTTCTGAAGCACTGCCAATAAACTAGGATCAAAATTTTATTTTTATTCTAAAGAGGGTAAAACAAAACATAGAACAGATCAGAAGAAATCAATGTATGTGACACAGATTTCAAAGCAAGACAACAGGAGATCAATAGTGGCTACCATAATGTCTCTTGTTTTCTTCTAAACAGTTGCCTATAGGATCAAAATTTTAAAATTCATATGGATCAAAGTTATCTCTTTGAAGGTTAAAAGTTTTTATTTATACATTTAGCACAGGACAACAGTCTGCCCATTTTGGACAGATTTATTCGCTATCAAAGGAACTTTTAATTAACAAATGTGGAAAACGATCAGCCATACACGGTAACAAAAATGCAGTGGCACAGCTGCAGCAGCATTGTGACAGTTAAAGTCAAAGAGGTACCTTGGGTTTCCCATACACACACACACACACAACAAAAAAACCCTAGCAAAAAGGAGTTGGAAATAGGTAAGAAAAAGTCCTCACGTTGTGATATCAAGATTGCACAAGACAATCTGGTTCAGTGAGCCGCAGCGACCTTTGACACTCGACTCTAATTAGCTCACCTGGAGGATTCTCTTTGAAAGACTCCCCCCCTCCCATGTCGGTCGTCGCCTGCGTACCCAGTATTGCAATTCTCTGCTAGTAGTCTTCAGTCAACTCATTTATTTAGCATATCTTTCTCAATTTCTTTTTAGGCTGAGAACCTGAGCCACGCGCTCACTGCACCGCGCGGCCGGGCGCCTTTCCCTTCAGAAGCCTGAAGCTGCGAGCGACTCCGGGCTCCAGACCCCAGCGGCCGCGAGGACACCTCTGGGCGTGACGGTTCCGCCCAGGGCTGTTGATGCCACGAAGGGCGCAAGTGCCAACAGCGCAAGAAGGGTTAAGTGCCCCTTCACCAGCATCAACTCACCGGCTCCCGGGTGTGTGGTCGCCTAAGAGCGGTTCGCGTTCAGCCTGGACCTCCGGACTCGCCATAGTCAGGTCCACAACTCTCGCGACACCCAAGCTCCCCGACCCCCGGAGGCCTGCAGCCCTCAGACAAGGACTGCGAGTGCGTGCGCGCGCCCGGCGGCCGGAAGTGGGCGGGGCTGCCTGAGGTCCTAGGTGGAGTTGCGCGGGAGGCCAGGCCGCCGCTGACGGAGCGGAGCGGAGCCAGAGCTCTGTGTTCGCAGCCTCCACCCTGCAGCCGTAAGGACCTCCCGCCTTGCTGTGCTCCGGCTGGCCGAACACCGCGGGGGCGTTCCCCAAACGGCCCCGCCCAGCCCGGCCGCGCGCTGTCTCCTCCGGCGCCTCGCAGCGGCCCGCGAACCACCTCGCTGTTCCTGGAGAGGTCGGGGTGCCCGCTTTTGCCTGCTGACAAAGTCGAGTCTCAGAAGCCTCGAGAACGGCGGCGCTGGGAGGCTCGGCCCGCTGGAGCACTGAAGTCCGCTGGGCGGCCAGTAAGTAGCCGGCTGACCTCGGCCGCGCTGCGTACGTGACGTGAGGCAGGGAGCCGGGGTGCGGGGCGCGGGGCGCGGGGCGGCTGGGGGTCGCTGCCTGCAGCGGGAAGCATCTTCTGGCTTTTTTAGCTCCGGTGAGTACATGACAGCGTCACCTGTAGTGCTTGCTAGGGCCGGGGCTGAAGGTGAGATCCAGCCCTCTATCCGAGGGGTCCCCAGCCCGCGCCCCGCTGAGGCCCTGGGAACCTGGAAAGATGCCTTTAACAGATCCTGCTTCTGGAGCCTGGGGCTTAGAAAGGGCACGGCACCTGCCCAGCCACACAAGGAAGATGGCATTTTTAGAAAACCACGATTTTTTCACTGGCTGCAGATGCTACTTTATTCCTGGTCGTTACAATTAACTCCTTATCTTCACAGCCAGGCTCCTAGGCTCATTGATGGCAATAGCCAGCATGTGTGTGTCATAAATTAACATTTTATTAGCACCAGCTGCATTGTCATGTGATTTTATTTGCTTATGACTTTTTTTGAGATAGGTGTGCACAGTACAAATTTCCATTTTATTGAGAATTCAGATCCAGGGACGTTAACTACCCAGTCACTCATGGACATGGCAAGAGTAGGGACACAAACTCGGTTCTTTTCAACTAATATTTCTTACCTAAGCCAGGTTTCCTACTAGTTGTATGTTGTGTGTAATATTGCTGTCTCCTCTAACCTTTGACTCATTTGTGACCTTCTGTGTGTCCAGTCAAGTACATGTCACCGGTAAACAGCTAAGCTGGAGATGATTTCTGTTAAGAAGAAGTATCTTCTGAATCCAGACTTGGTTCTTTCCTAACGATTGGATTCACTCATGCAAATTCATTTGTAACACCTTACAAAAACATGTTAGATCCCAATGATTGGGAGGTAATGTGTCTTTCCTTGGTCCCCAGAGGCTAGCATAGTAGAGTATGTCGCAAATATAGTGGACAGATAAACTTTTATCTTTGCACCAAGCAAAAAGAATGCACATCTATATATAATAGATATTAAACACTTATGAATATATGTGGTGATAATGCATATTAAATTTCCTCTTTTCAGCCTCGCATCCTTTGAGGTAGGAATTGGAAAATTTTCTCATATAGAGAAAAATACTGAAGTAACTTATATAGATCACTACCTGAGAAGCAGCCACTTAAATTTGGGTGTGATAGCACACACTCTGGGAGGCTGAGGCAGGAGGATTCCAAGTTCAAACCTAGCCTGGGCAGGTTAGTGATTTGACAAGATCTTGTCTCAAAATTTTAAAAAATTTAAAAGGCTGAGAATATACCTCATTGTGAAGGCCCTGGCTTCAATTCCCAAGAAGACACACAAACTTGAATTCAAGAAACAGAATCCTAAATGTACAGGCTGTGCTGTTTACTATTAGGCTTCCTGTGAAAGACTAGCAAGAACACTCTTTCCCTCATATCTCTTAAGCAGTAAAACAGATACTTAATTTTTGTAAACGAAATAATTTGCTATGGTGTATTAGGCCAAGGATTGTTTCGCATTTGTATGTTAGGGTGGCTTTCTCAAGGTCACATAGCCAATGGATGTACCTGAGTCTTTTGCCACTGCTGTTTTCCATTGCTGCCTCCAAGTGATGACTTCATACCACAGGATACATGCAATGAATACATGCACAAGTGGTGAAATCTGAATAAGCTCCCAGTATCTCTTGGGAATCTGCATACACTTAATAGCTAAAGTAAATATTTTTAAAGGCCTTTGAAAAGGTGTTAGATTACTTCCTGAATGTTTCATACAAGGAAGAAACAGTCTACTCATTGGATTTCGTTAGATGTGTTCAGAGCAGATACCCATAACCTTCCCAAACAAATGAACTTCCTGTTTTTCTACTCTTTTCCAGTGTAAGAGTAAAAGGAATTAAACTCCTTGTTCAAGGGTAGTTTTTCGTGGTGGATATCTGAGTATCTAAACCCTTGCTTACTACCCTGAACTTGTACAGGAAAGTAATTTAAAACAAGTTACTAAGCAAAAATTAGGTCTTTTTATTTAGAAAACAGTGGAGAAAGTTTTTGTACATGGCGTTTTTTAGAATTTCATTTATACCTTTGAGATATATGTAGACAATCTGTAAATAGAAATCCAGGGAAAAAAACTAGATTTATACTGTTTAAATATCTAGATACCAGAGAGGAGGTTAAAAAGTACTAGATGATACAATAGGCCATCAGTGTCACTTTAGCAATAGAGCTCATTTCTAGGAAAGACATATGATTCCCTGGCATTGTACTGCAGCTTCTATTTTTGTTTCACTTTTTCCTCCCTTTTATACTGGTTGTTTAAAAACATAGATGTGTGATTTTGGCTTGATGCGTACTTCAGAAGCGGATTCTGTTTCTGCTAAAGCTATTTGGTGTCAGTGAAGCTTAAAATAAGGGCTTTTTGTATCTGGCATGGCTCTAGATGGTGCCGCCTTTTGATAAATTGGAGTTGCGTTTACCCTGGACTTGGACTTTTGTTTGCTTGTGGTGGCACTGTGTATCCTGAACACAGCCAGCCCTGCCTAGAAAGATTGAAATATTTAGATAGTTAGAAAATCCAATATTTTGTATTGTTTGGGGACTGAGATAGAATGTAAGAAGACCTGTATAAAAATCTAACAACTTTAGTTATAGGAAACTATGGGTATATGATTCGCTTTGTGTTCATTTGTCCGTTGTTTACTGAGGTAAGTACAGCAAGGAGTATGCTGGTTTTAGACTTGAAGAGCACTGACTGTTTTACCTCTGTCACCACCACCACCACTCATTACTTAGGATTGAACTCAGGGCCTTCACACTACACTACATCTCCAGCCCAGTTTTTTATTTTGTGTCAGACTCTTGCTGAGTCACACTAAGTTGCACAAGCTGGGCTTGAGCTTGTGATCTTCTTGCCTCAGCCTCCCAGAGTTTGGTATTACAGATGTGCACTACCAAGTCCAACTTGGAGTGCTGACTTTTACCCCCTGTTATACAGGGAATCAAAGTGATGTAGTAAAGTTTTCTAGTTTAGGATTGAAAATCAGGAATGGCTAAATAATTTAGGCACATATTAAATATAGTATGTTACAAAATATTTGAAAAGTTTATTATTCTTAAGTATTTTCTTCCTTCCCTTATAGTTTTCTACTTCTGTATGTCTTTAGTTTTATCTTCTACCAGCATAAAAGACTGTTGAAATTTTTAAAAGTTCAATCTTTTGAACAGTATATTAGTTTTCTTTTCACTGTAAAATGCTAGCATTGGATTTTTAATTTTATTTTTTTACTAACATAGAATCTGCCAGTTGCTATTGATGTTATGGGTGTTGAAAAGACAAACATTGAACCTAGCCCATCCAGCTTTAGTAGAGAAAATAAATGGCCTATAAAACAGTACTTGTAAAAGATAATGAAATCCTAAATTATAATGACATGGCACTGTTCTGCAGTTTAATAAATACACACAAAAAATGTATCCGTGTTTTATTTTGTGGTACTCGGGATAGAACCTGGAGGCTTTCTACCATTGAACTACATCACAGCCTTATTTATTTACTTCCGAATGAATGAATGGATGAATAGATGACAGGGTCTAAGTTTCCCAGGCCAGCCGTGAATTTGTGATCCTCATCCTTCAGTTTCCTTAATAGCTAGGATTACAAGCATACAACACTGTGCCTGGCTCAGTGGTATATATTTTAATGATTTCAGAAAGATCCTAGGAATACAGTAATTAAAATCACTTTTCACTCAGAATTGTTTCCTTATGCTATCTCTGTTCCCCCCAAACATATACAAAGTGTTGGCCTATTTGGAATATGTAACACTAGTCAGAATTTTATAATTTGTGTAAAGAATAAACTGCTAGTCAGTTTCTACCCTCAGCTGGGTGTGCTTCAGGTCAGTTTGACACTCATCACCTGTCATTATTATAGACCTACAGGTTAAAGGCATAGTCTTCCAGGTGCCACTGCCAGTGCTAATCACTCTTCAGGGATCTGTTGGTCACCCAACCTTCTGAGTTACTTGCCTGCAAATTTAGAGATTAAGATCCTTGTGAATCAGTTTGCTAGAACTCAGGATATTGCTGTACAGTACTAAAACTGCAGCATTAGCACAGTGTGGTGGTACACGCCTGTAGTCCCAGCACTTGGGTGGCTGAAATAGGAGGATCACTATGAGTTTGAGACCAGTCTGAACTACATAGCTAGACTCTGTCCAAAAAAAAAAAAAAATTTTTTTTTAAATAAAATCGGAAAAATAAAAAAATAAAATTGGGGTGCAGGGAAATACTTCAACAGCACAGTGCCTTGGCAAGCGCAAGATCCTCAGTTTGATTCCTGATACTAAAATAAATAAATTGCAGCTTTCTAAGGGATACAGCTCAGAAACAGTCAAATGAAGAAATATGAAAGAAGCATTATGGAGCTGCCATGCCTGTCCTTGTAGAGTCTAGAGCATCTCCTTCCAGAGATATCAAAATGCTCATCAGCTAAAAATCTCCAACAGCGCCCACTAGTCAGAATTTTTACTGGGGTGTCATTACATACACATGAATGATTGAATCATTGGCCAAGTTAATTAACAGTTAACTCTGTTCCCTTCTCTGGGGCAAAGCTCGTCCAAAGCATGTGGTTCAGCCCTGACCATATGAGTCACTTTATTACCATAACACAGGCATTCAACCTAGAAAATTCCAAGGGTTTTAACAGCACCATAACAGAACTGGGGTTAAAGATCAGATTTATTCTTTTTTGGTATATGGGGGTGGGGACTGAGGTCTGAACCCAAAGTCTTTAGAATGAGCTGCATGCACCACCACCCCCTTCAACAATTTCTTCCTGTCTCACAGTATCTAGTACATCTTTTGGTCTTTATTTACTCTTTCAGTTTCTCACACCAGGGAAACAATGCAATATTTACACATGTGGTGTTCCATGTATGGTCTCAAGGGGCATCCATTTACCTAGAAATGTCTCAATGGCTGAATAGTACTCATAGTATGTAGGCAAAGATTTCATGAACAAAACTCTGAATACAAAAGAAATACTACAAAGACTCAACAACTGGAGTCTCATCCTATTAAAAAGTTTTTGCACAGCAAAGGAAATCACAGTAGAGTGAAAGAACAACCCACAGCATGGGAAAAAAATTTAACCAGTTGTCCCTCAAAGGACTAATATCTAGAACATATAAAGAATTGAAAAAATCAGAGCCTTCCCCCCTCCAGGCTTTAAAGCCCCAATCCAAAAATGAGCATGGCAATGAATAAACACTTATCAGATGAAGAAGTAGAAACAGCAAATAAATATATGAAAAAATGTTCAACATCACTAGTCATTTGAGAGATGCATATTAAAACAACACTGAGATTCCATCTTACTCCAGAAAAAAATGGCTATTATCAAGAAATGAATAACAAATGCTGGTGGGCTTTGGGGGAAAAGGAACTCTTCACTGTTGGTGGGGATGTAGACTGATGCAACTACAATGGAGATACCTCAAAAAACTAGAATTAGAGATCCCATTTGACCCAACTATTCCCCTTCTGGGTATCTTCCCAGAAGAATTAAGACCATCATACCACAGTGATATATGTCCACCCATGTTTATAGCAGCACATCTTGTAATAGCTAAGCCTTGGAAACAACCCAAATACCCTCAGCCAAGGCCTGGATGAAAAACAGAATTTTTTTTTTTTAAATAGAGTGGAGTGCTGCCCCTATTTATTATTTATTTTTGAGACAGGATCTCTTAAGACACTAACTTGTTGAGACTGAAGCTCAAAATTTAAATCCTGCCTCAACCATTGCGTGCTGGGACTATAAGTGTTTATCACCGTACCTGCCATATAGACATTTCTCTTCAAGAAAAAACAGCCAATCGATTTAAACATGTACTACATATATAGTTCCATGATTTTAATCATTTTTAATTTTGTATAAAAGAGACTTTCAGAAGTCATTTTACCTTTTACTATTTGTTCCATATAGAAATATATAAAAAACATGATTTACACAAATTTTCAAGAGCTAATTGGCTTATAAACAAATGTTTGTCAGGTCTATGAAGTTTGAGGTCTTGCTTTTCCTGTTGGTAGGAACATATGAAGTAAATGTTACTTTGTATTGAGGATGTTAGACAAAAAAAAAAAAAAAATAGCTTAAAGGCTGAGTGTAAGATTTCCCCTAGTGAAACATACAGTATGGTAGTCCTCATGATCATGGCCCTGTAATGTTTACACATTTATGTAAATCCCTTCTTTTTAATTTGGCCAGAACCTATGATTTATCTTTTAACCAATAGGAGTATGGCAAAGGTGATGGAGTGTCACTCCCATAGCTCACTCCAACTCTTCTGGCCTTAAAGACATCAACTGCCAGTTTGTGAACTTATATTTTTTAATTTTTAAAATATTTATTATAAAGAGAAAAACAGGAAAAGGATAGAAATAATACAGAATTTTTTAAAAAAAGATAAACAGTAAGAAGTACACTAGTTGATAAAGTACATATTTGTCCTCTTAGAAATAGTTGTTCAAGTTACAAAATTAAAGCATACAAAGTAGACGTTAAAACAGTGAGAGTGTAAACAGCTACATATGCATGAGTCTCTACATGTATTTCTATCCTTTCTGTATTAGAGGGAAAAACAAAACATAGCAAGACAAAACAAAGCAAAATTCCTATAAAACAAAATGAGACCAAAAAGTGACATAAAACCACAGTACAAGGTGATCTACGATGGTTACTGTGTCTCTTGTTATCTTCAATAAAATTGTCTATATCATCAGGCATATGTGGATATAGCAGTATAATTGAATACAGCAGTACATAACAATATTAGTAAAAACAAAACATTGTAGACAATGTAAAACTTCAAAGGCAGGTAATATTCAAACCAGAGTGGGTATCCTCGTGAATCTTGTCATCTTCAGTGTAGTTGCCTGTACTCTCAGACTTGATACTATCAATCATAACAACTTTGAATAAAATCTATCAATACAAAACAGCAATCTAGCAAACCAGATTAATTAAGATCAGTCATGATAAAACAGTATAGTTGCCTATACTCTCAGACTTGATACTATCAATCATAATAGCTTTGAATAAAATCTGTCTGTACAAAACAGCAATCTAACACATCAGATTCAATTAAGATCAGTCATGGTAAAACTGTAAATTATATAGAGCTTCAGATTAAGTTAATAGGAAATTAAGGATGATTACCGTACTATATCCTGCTATTTTCGGGATAACTGACAGTGCCCTCAAATCTAGTACAAGTAGACAAACTGGAACAGAATATAATCCATCTATGCAGAGTGGTGTGAGTAATGTGGGTTTTAAATCCTGATACACTATTAACAATATCCTCTGCCTTCTTTTTTTAGGCTAGTCCTCCCCTTTCACTCCCATAGGGTGCTGTGCATTTTGAGTCCCACCAACTCCCTCAGTTTTTAGATTGGGGGACAACCTGCTATTTACCTAAGTGGTTCCAAACCTTCTCGCTCCTGGACTTGATCTCAAGTTTTATTCCTTTACCTACAAAAGCCTCTAGTTTTTCCTTTGTTACAGCTGAGTAGTTCTCTACTGCAGATAAGTATCCTGCCTTTTCATCCTATCTGCAGGTGGTGGTTGAGTTGTCCCTATTTCTTTCTGGCTCTATGTCACATAGAGCATTGTTTTCTCATATTTGATTTTCAGTCCATAAATTCTCTCTCAGGTTGATTCCTATAGAGAGCATCTCGATGGACCCCCTACCTCCTGATCTACTCTGCCTTTTTTTTTTCTTAGTGTATAAAGGCCATCAATGTTAGAGATTATACCCAACCTTCTCTGCCTTGTTTCTGCTGTGCTATTTTTCTGCCATTGTTTGTCTAATTTTCTCCTTCATTCTACTGCCTGCCCTGCTCATTGAGGCCTTTCTGCCACTGTTCCTGAAATCCTGGTAGTTTTTTTTCTCTCTCTCTAGAATGTCCTTCAGTATTCTCTGTAGGGTTGGATTGGTGGTCACAAATTCCCCCAGTTCCTCTTTGTCATGGAAGCATCTTGTTTCTCCATTAATTTCTGGTGACAGTTTTGCAGGGTACCTCAACCTGGGATGGAGGGTAGTTTCTTTCAGGACTTGGAATACTTCACTCCAAGCTCTTCTTGATGTGATGGTCTTTGTCAAGATGTCTGCCGTGATCTTGATAGGCTTTCCTTTATAGGTAATCTGTTTTGTTTCTCTGATGGCTTTTAATATTCTGTTTTTATATTGAATTTCTGGTAAATTGATTATTATATGTCTGGGTATAGCTCTGTTTTGGTTGTAGGTGGCTGGAGTTCTGTATGCCTCATATATCCGAATATCATTTTCTTTTCTCATGCTTGGGAAGTTTTCCTTAATTATTTCTATGAATAGCCTTTGTAATTCACCTGTTTGTATTCCTGCTTCTTCACTCAAGTTTGTAAACTTTTATGGAGAAAGCTAAATGATTGAGAAGTGTGGATAGTCTCCAGAAGGCGAAGCTGACAAATGCAAAAAATTCACTCTTGAGTCTTAACACTTGCAAGTACATAAAGTCTGCCAAAATCCTGTGAGTTCTTCACTATTCATGCTTCTAGACACAATTCAGCCCAGCTCATAACTTGTTTGAAATGATACGAAGCCTAGTGTGGCTGGGTTTTTGGAAATTAATCCTCAAGGAAGCATAGACTGAAAAGATGATGGGGAAACAGACTAGGCTCAAAAGAGTTCTTGATATTCTTTCATTTGAAGATCACAGTGAAGCTTTCACATATTTAAATTATGTGGTATCACTTTTTGAAGAGAAAATACTTGTCTTGAGTTCTGTTCTAAGTTAAATAGGATACTTTTCTTATTGAGGATATTATCAAAAGGAAAAGAAAACATCAATTGCCTTTCTACCAAAATTTTGTAAGAAGACTGTCAACCTAAAATAACCTGCCAGACATGGTGACACACATCCATAATCCCAGCAATCTGGGAGATTGAGAAATGAGTGATGTAAACAGGAGAGGGCACCTGGGCAGTTTAGCAATTTGGTGAGCCCTTGTCTCAAAATTTAAAAAATTTTTAAAAGTCTAGGCATGTAGCTCAGTTCAAAGGCCTTGGGCTTTCCCCAGTACCGCAAAGTGAAATGAAATAGAAGAAAGGCTTTCCAGAGAATAAATTTATTCAGGAATATGCAGGGGATTGTAATTGGGGATAGCCATGCTGTGATGGATGATGGTCATATTTAGGAAGATTAAGAGAAGGGGAACCTTTTAAAGACAGAAAGGAAGAAGTGCATGCAGTTTGCTTGAAGCAAAAGTTAATTGGTTACAAGGGCTTATTGCAGGTAGTGACATGTACTGGCCATTGCTACAAGAGGGTCTTCCTAAAAATTACTGATTGCAAATTTTTGGATTACTAAGGCTACTTGCAGTAGTGCTGTTAGGACCAGTTGTTGCTGAAAAGATACCCTCAGAAATGGCCTTAATTGCAAGACTAGTTTGGGCAAAGTTTTTGTGATAATTCTTTATCAGGCATATGTGCTTCTTGTCATGCCTCCCAGCTCTGTTTTAAGTGTTTGAGATAAGTGACTTCATTTTGATTCTGACAGCTTTCATGAATTAACTTCAAATTCTAAATTATTTGTCCTTTTTAAATTATGATAAAATTAATTATGGTAGAATATTATAATCTTGTTTATTATCTTAATTCTAAGTGTACAGTGTTACTAAGTACATTAATATTGCTGAGCAAATAGTACCACCATCTGCCTGTAGTTTTCATCTTGCAAAATGTAAACTGTGGCTATAAAACAACAACCCTCCCATTTTTCCTTTCCCCCAAACACTAGCAACCATTATTCTACTATCTGTCTGTGAATCTTGAATATTCTAGATATCGCACATAAATGGAATCGTACAGTGTTCGTCTTTTTATAATAGTATCAAGGTTCATCAGTATGTCCATATAACTAGCATATGCTAGAATTGCCCTCCTTTTAAAAACAATATTCCATTGTGTATATACATGTTTATGGACACTTAAAAGTTTTAGATTAATTAGTTTAATAAACAGTCAAACAGCTTTATAGTCATATCTTTGCATTAATGACATCATTTGATATTTGTGACATGCCTCTGACCTATTTGATTTAATAAACTCTTGGCCAGCCTACCTGTTTTTCTGTGGCCTGTGAGTTAAATATAGTCTTTGCATATAAACATTTACACTGAATTTCATGATAGAGGCACTAACTTTGAATCCATTGATCCATTTAAGCAAATTTCCAAGAAAAAAATTGATTCTTCTTATCAATAGACCTATTACTAAAAACTCCTTTCATTAATATTACAAAATTTGAATTTCCTAAGTATAAAAATTTAGAAATCCATTTTCTTATCATGTAAGTACTTATGGGAAGAAGGGAGCAAATATGTCATTATTTGTTGTAAAGAGTCAATAACAGACTATATAGACCTATAGACTGGAAATACAAATTTGAGTATTAAATAATGTTATAGTACAGGTAACCAGTAATTTGCTGTTATTAAGAGATATAACTTAAATTTTCAGAGAATCATAGAAGTAATTTATGTATTCTTAGTTCATGCTTATACCTGGTTTTTACATATATATATATATTTTTTACATATATATATATTTTTTGGTCTTTTTTGAGATACGGCCTTGCCATACAGTTCAGACTTGCCTTGAGCTCACTTTGTAACCCTGGCTGGTCTGGAGCTCACAATGATCCTCCCACCTCAGCTTCCTTAGTGCTAGGACTATAGGCATGTACCATGCCCAGCTTAATTTTTTATATTAAAGAGAAAAAAAGTACAGAGAAACAAAAACAAGAGATTTACAAATAACAACTACAAGCACAACAAAAAACTCAAAACAATAACAATGTATGCTTTCAAAACAAGAATTTAACAATGATTGTAATATTGCATATTGTTATCTTCAGAGAGTTGCTTAGATTACCAACTGTAGATGTGCAAATTGATCTAATCATGTATTAACTATTCTTTTCCAAGAACTAATAGAATTAGTAATATAATATCTTAGCTATTTTATGTTATACCTGTTTTTTAACAAATATATCTTATATCTGATTTTCCAAACAATTCAAGAATTTACTCTCAATCTTTATTTTGACTGATACTCAAAGAAATATCAAATTGTCTTCCTATCTTGATTAACATATAAAACATTTTGGGCAGGGGATGTAGTACAGTTGGTAGGGTACTTACATATGTGTATGAAATACTAGTCTTTGGGGGAAAAAGGAAAGAAAAATTTAAAGTCATTTTAAATTTTGCTTCTAGATGCTGTTTGCTACTAATGGGTGTGAGCAAATTAGACATTCTCTACCGGAGGCTTCTCCTCACCAAACTTTTTATTAGAGGATGGGGAAGGCCAGAGGATCTCAAAAGGTAATCATTTTTTTCTAAATACTTTTTTAAAATTTGTTTTATTGCAGGTATAAAATCCTTTCTTCTCAAATACAGTGTTTGAGAAATGATTTTTTTTTTCTTGTTGAGACGGGGTCTCACTGTGCAGTTCAGATTGGTCTTCAGCTCATTTTGTAAACCAGATTGGTCTAAACTTGCAATGATCCTCCTGCCTCAACCTCCCAAGGTTGAGATTATAGGTGTGTGCCACCATGCCCAGTTTTGAATGGGGTATTAAACTTTAAATTATTTTTAAAATGTAGTTGCTTCCTGCCGGAGTCCAGCTGCAGCAGGGCTAGGGTTTCCCAAAGGTGGACAGGGAGTCGGCGAGTGAGAGACAGAAGACACTGCACACCAGTCTGTGAGTGAATCTGAATCTGCTTTATTTTTTAGAAGCTGGAATATATATTTGCTAACCTTGGCAGCAACCCCCAGCCCCAAGCAGGAAGCGCCCCAGGCTCAGGGCAATAGGTATCAATTAACATCTCAATCTTGTTACTTAGTTAGCTTGGGAAATGTAAGCCGATGCACCTGGATGCCTGCAGGAGGAAGAGATGTGTGAGGCTATTATGCCACTCCCTACATTGTTTCCCTTATCACTTAAGGGAGTGTGGCAGTCCCTGTGAGGACAGCACCTGTCTTAGGTCAAGGACTCTTCATATGAACCCAACCAGGCCTTACCTGTCATGGGCCTGCAGGACAGCAATTGGTCCTGTGCCTGTCTTAGGCGGCCGGTGGCGTAACATATGGGTCCTAGTTGCCCGTCTTTGGCTGCCTGTCCAGTGTCTCAGGGCAGTTGTCTCACAGGAACCCCGCAAATCCTCCTCCATGAGCTCTCCCACCCAAAGCTCCCACATAAACTCTCTCACACTACTCACAGAAGGCAAAACTCCACAACCAGTCCTCACAAAGGGGTTATCTAGAGGGCCCCCAGCAACCCCCCTGGAGTCTCCACCCTCGACTCCATATTGAGCGTTACATAAAAACATACACATGTGAACTACACAAATTACAATTATCAGTACAAAACATTCCAAGATCCCCGCTCCCAATTCCCACATGCGGTGTCCTTTTCCTGGAGAAGCGATTGTCACAAGGCATGGATGGACTAGGACGCGGCATGGACAGAAAAGGGCGCCGCAGCTTCCTTTTATCTTTTTAGTTGTTTCTCAAGTTTTAGCTCATCACTTCAAAAATTGGGCCATGTGAAAAGTAATTTATCTATTAAAGAGCTCTCAGCAAGACAAAATAAGCTGGGTGTGGTGGCGCACACCTGTAATCCCTGTACTCCGGAGGCTGAGGCAGGAGAATTGCCACCAGCCTGGGCTACATACAGAGTTCCAGCGAGACCCTGTCTCAAAAAACAAACTAAACCAAAACATAACAAAACAAAAACCAAAGGAACACAAAATAGCCACACATGGTGATTCATGCCTATAATCCCAGTTTTCAGAAGGCTAAAGTAGAAGGATTGCAAGTTCATGGATAGCCAGGGCTACATAGTAGTTTTGAGGCCTGTCTGGGCTATATTGTGAAACCTTGTCTCAAAAAAAGAAAAGAAACACTATGCTGGGTGTAATGACATACCCCTATAATCCTAGCACTTGGGAGGCTGAGGCAGAAGGATCACCTTGTATTCAAGGCCAGCCTTGGTTACATAATGAGTTTGTGCCCAAGCCTGAATTACATAACAAGACCCTGTCTCACAAAAAAAAAAAAAAAAAAAAAAAAGCCAAACCCTAAATAAATACTGCAACAACAAGCAGAAACAGTAAAATGACACCCAGGATTTGGAGGCAGATTCATTTTACATCAATGGGCATTGATTGGGATCATTCTCAGAATATCAGGCCCTTATCTCTGGTAGTCTAAGGCTTATATGGGATAAGCAAGCAGAAGTATAGAGGCAGAATGGTTTGTCAGTTGGAGATTGGTTTATACAGTGTGCATCATAACGATCAGCCATTTTTAAGAGAGGCAGTTGGAACTGGAAGAGGAACTCTTGTCTGGGCAACCAAGAAACTGAAGTGTAGTGGCTGGGGCAGGGGGAGCATTTGCTGTTACAATAGAACTTAGATTTTTTTTAACTTCAGTAATTATTAAACTAGTTTTCAGGCATTGACTTTTCTTGGGTAACCCAGATTTATAATGACTGTGAAACTGGACTAAAACCAGGCAGGGTGGCATACCCCTGTAATGCCAGCACTTGGGAGACTGAGCAGGAGGATCACCATAACTTTGAAGTAGCCTGGGCTACATAGTGAGCTCAAAGCCAGCCTGAACTACATAGCAAGGCTCTGTCAAAAACTAAAAAAAAAACTAAATAAATACCTAAAGATTCAGCAAGGTGCATGCCTATAATCCCAGCACTAGAGAGGCTGAGGCAAGAGGATTGCCGCAAGTTTGAGGTTATCCTGGGGTACATAAGTTTAAGGCAAGCCTGTACTACATAGTGAGACCCTGTCTCAAAAAGTAAATAAATACCTAAAATACACTATAGCTTATAGGGAAATCTGGACCTAAGAAAATTAATTTTCAGTTTCAGCACCTTTAATTTTTTTGTTTGATAAAAATTAAATTTTAATATAGTTTCTGAACTGAATTTGATAATTTTTACTCTATATGACTTAAATATAAATGGAGATAGTAGGTATTTAAGAGGTGAATTGTTTTTTTGTCTCCTTTCTCATACTAGACTTTTCGAATTCAGGAAGGTGATTGGAAACCGAGAAAGATGCCGTAATCTGGTTTCAAGCGATTATCCTGTGTACATTGATAAGGTATTCAAAGGGGGAAAATGCAGTTATAGAACTTCTGATTTAACATAAATATGTGCCAAGAATAGACTGAATGTTGGAGTGTAACAACAAACACTTAAACATTAATGCAGTGGATTTTCATGTAATATTTAGAAGAAAGTTACTTGTACTTTTATTAATAACTAACAATGTTCATCTAGGAGCATGTTGTTTACCTAAATACAAAGAAGTAGTTAGCCTGGATCTTTCTGAGTCTCATTTTGTATCTGTAAGCTCAAGAGAGTTAAACTAAATTATTCAACATTAAAGAAGAATATTAAATATGGGAGGGGTGTAAACTAGTCAGAGAATTGGCCGATAACAAGATATTTCCAAAATAACTATTAAAAACACAAAGGAAAATGTTATGAGATGTAGTTAATTGCTGAAAGAATGGTAGAAGTGCTATAAAATTAGAGAAGATGAGAATGTTTGTGACATGGTTTTGGTTTTTAAGCAGCCAGCTGTTTTTCTGCCAGATATTTCTAGGTTAGTGTAATTGAGATACTATTGGAGAAGGAATCTAGTGGGCAGGCTTCTTAGAGCCCTCACTGCCATTCAAGCAAAGAAACTTCATGTCTTTTAGGTACTGGATATCTTTAGAAGATTTTCTTTTTCAAAAGATTTCCTCTGCTGAAACCAAATTTTACAAACTGAAAACCTCTCCAGCATAGCATTTATCTTCTAAATATTTACTAAATATTTGTATTTTTTTAATGTTTCTATTTTCTCTGGGTTCTTTTTTATTTTTCCATCAAAAATTACAGGCTCAAAAAAAAAAACCATAAAGCATACCAAATTAAAAAATCAAAAATCTTTAAACTAGAAGTTTATGCCTGTAATCCCAGCTACTGCAGAAGCTGTGGCAGGATTGTGTGTTCTAACTCAGCCTTGTCAATTGAATGAGACCTTGTCTTAAGCTAAGATCTTTTAAAAAGGTTAGGGCTTTAGCCCTAGCATGAGAAAAGGGAAATTGCCTAGCATGAGCAAAGCCCTGGATTCAATCTCAGTACCACAAAGGGGGATTAAAAAGAGAAAGTCTCCCTTAATCTCTGACACTTTCTGCCACCTATTTCCACTTTTGTCTCAAGGAAAAATTACTTTTAAGATGTTGCCTTCAAAATTAAAAGGACTTGCTGGAGACTTAGCTCAGCAAGCTCCTGACTGGCAAGTGTGAGGTTATGAGTTCAATCCCTGGTACCAAAAAAAAAAAAAAAAAAAAAATTAGAATGACTGGATCAGTAGCTCAGCATTAGAGCACTTGCCTAACATGTTCAAAGCCCTGGCTCAATCTTTATCACTGGGGAAAAAAAAGATTTTGGAATACATTCTTACAGATCTTCTCTTGATTTTTCAAAGCTTTGATATAATTTACATACCATAGAATTTGTGTGTGTGTGTGATGCTAAGGATTGGATCCAGGACTTTCACACTGAGCTCCATCCTTAGCTCTTTGTATTTTTTAATTTGAGAAGTCTTGCTAAGTTGCCCAGGTGGGGCTCAAACTTGTGATCGTCCTGCCTCAGACTCCCAGAGTCCTGGAGAATTCATCTTTTCAAAGTATACAACTTCCAAGATGTACAACCATGACTCTTTTCACTAATTGCAGAACATTTTTATTGCCCCAGAAAGAAATATTATACCCATTATCTATTATTTCCTATTACATATTCCCCATTGCTGACAATCACTTATCTACTTTCTTTCCCTATAGACTCTCCTATTTAAGATATTTCTTATAAATGGAATCATACAATATATGATCTTTTGTGTTTGCCTTATTTCACTTACTATGATTTTTTTTATTACTTTTTTTATTTGTAAAACTTTTGTGGTACTGGGAATTGAACCCAGAGCCTTATACATATTAGGCAAGACACTCTACTCCTGGCTATATCTGCAGACCTTTTTAAATTTTATTTTTAAATAGGTTCTCACCAAGTTGCCTAGGCTGGTCCCAAATTTGTAATGCATCTGCTTCAGCCTCTAGTGTCATTACAAGCAGATGCCACCATACCCAGCCAGCATGCTATTTTTAGATTTTGTATTTTATTCTTTTTTATTACTAAATAGTATTCCACTGGATGATATGCCACATTTTGTTAATCCCTTTTTAAATTGATAGACATTTGGGTCCTTTCTGCTTTTTGGTTGTTATGAATAGTGGGACTATGAACATTTCTGTACAAATTTTTAATTGAACGTTCATTTCAGTTTTATGTGTATGTGAGAGTTTAGTTAGTGTCATATGACAGCTCTATATTTACCTTCATTTTTAGTGCTGATCAATCTCAAAAATGCTGAATTTCAATGTGGTATTTTCATACATGCATATATTTTGATCATATCCATCTCTATTACTGTTCCCTATACCCTTTCTTTCTTGTTGTACTCTTTCTCCTATTGTTTATTGATACATTTTAGATATGTAAAATGATCACATTCATCATAGGAGATTTGTACTTGTATATGATATTACTTGATTCTTTTTTCCCCATTCCATTACCCTCCCTTTAACACTTCTTTCCCTCTTTATTTAACAAAAGCTTTGCTTCTATTTTTCCCTCCTCTTCTCATTTTTCTCTCCCTCTCCCCCTCACTAGATCCCTTTTTCATTTGAACATTTTCTTCCCATTTCCAAGTATCCATTGTACATTTTGATCCTTATTTGTACTGTCAGTTTCTCACATAAGAGAAACCATGCAATAGTTAAATATGCGTGTCCTATCTTAAGAGTATGGTCTCACAGTTCATCCATTTAGCTAGAACTGTCTCATGCTTATCCTTTATGGCAGAGTACTATTCCATTGTATAGAAAAACCACATCATCTTTATCCATTCATCAATTGATGGGGCATTTGGGCTTTTTCCAAGATTTAGGGGTTTTTTTTGGGTGGGGGGGTTGGGGATCAAACTCACAACCTCAAGATTTAGTTATTAACAAACTGCCACTGTAAATGTGGGTGTGTATATATCACTGTTATAACACTTAATTCTTTAGGGAAAATACCAAAACAGGGAATAGCTTGTGTCCAATAGAATCGCTAGCCCTACTTTTTGAGGAATCTCCACACTAATTTCTACAGTGATTGCAGCAGTCTAAACTCCCACCAACAGAGGAGAAGGTTGTTTCTCTCCATAGCTCTGTGAGCATGTTATTGGTTGATTTCTTGATAATCTCCATTCTTTCTGGAATGAGGAGTCTCGGCATTGTTTTAATTTGCATTTGTCAAATGACCAATGATATTGGACATGTTTTCATATATTTGTGTGCTGTTTCCACTTCTGCATCTGAGAAGTGTCTATTTCAAATGCCCATTTTGTGACTGGATCTTTAAATTTGGGTAGGTCTGGTTTTGTTTAGGTTTTTTTAGTTCTTGATATATTCTAGATAGAGGTCCTTTATCTGAGGAACAAGTGGCAAGAAACAAGTGGCAAAATTTTTTTCCCACACTATGGGTTATTTCTTTACTTTGTTGGTGATTTCTCTTGCTGTGCAAAAGCTTTTTAATAAGATGGGAGAGATCCCATTTGTTGATTCTTTGTGATCATTCTTGTGTGATTGTAGTTTTGTTTATGAAGTCTTTGCCTAAAGCAATATCTTCAAGAGTTCTACCAGTTATATCTTCCAGTAGATTTAATGCTTCTGTTTTAATGTTTGATTCATTTTGAATTTACTTCAATGAATGGTGAAAGATAATGGGTCTAGTTTTGGCATGTGGAAAGACAGTTTTTCGTGCACCATTTATTAGTGAAGATGAAGGTGTTTGGTACTTTTGTCAAAGATAAGGTGGTTGAGTATGTGTGCAGTAATTTCTTCTAATCTTTTCCATTGATCCTCAAGTCTTTTTGTTTTTTCTTTGCCAGTATTTTGCTGTTTTTATCACATTAGCTTTGTAGTATGATTTCAAGTCTGGGGTTGTTACTGATTGATTTGTTGGTTGATCTGTCCATTTCTTCTACATTTTCCATCTTATTAAAATACAGGTTCTTAGCCAGGCATGGTGGCTCACGCCTGTAATCCCAGCACTTGGGAGGCTGAGGCAGGAGGATGGTTGTGAGTTCAAGACCAGCCTAAGCTACAAAGTGAGCTCAAGGCCAGCCTGAACTGCATAGCAAGACTCCGTCTCAAAAAGACAAAAAAAAAAAAAATACAGGTTCTTGGTCAGAGATTTAGCTCAGTAGCATAAGCATTTGCCTGGCAGGCACAAGGTCTTTAGTTTGATCCCCAGTAATCAGTACCCCCCCCAAAAAAAAATGCAGGTTCTTGAAGTAGGTATTGCCTTTTTTGCCCAAAATTGCCTTTGCTATTCTAGGTCTCTTCTCATTACAAATGAATTTGTTTTCTCTAGTTCTGTGAGATAGACTGTTGAAATTTTGATTGGTATTGCATTAAATTTGTATAACAGTTTCAGGTTCTTCTATCCAAGAGCAAAAGATGTCTTTCCATTTTCTGATATCTTTTTCAAATCCCTTTTTTAGACTATATTAGTTTCTTTTCTTTTTTTTTTTTTTTTGTACCGGGGATCAAACTCACAACCTTGAGCTTGCCAGCCAGGCGCTTATGCCACTGAGCTAAATCCCCAGCTTGACTATAGTAGTTTTCAGAGTAAAGGTCTTTTACTTCCTTCATTACAATAGATTCCAAAGTATCTCATTTTTGGGATGCTATTGTGAAAGATATTGTTTGCCTGATTTTTCTCTCAGTACATGCATTGTTTGTATACATGAATGCTACTGATTTTTGAGTGTTGACTTTGTATCTAGATATGTCACTGAATTTGGTTGTTCAATCCAGAAGTGTTTTGGTGGAGTTTTTGGGGTCTTCTGTATAGAATATAATGTCATCTGCATTCTTCCTTTCCTATCCTTATTCCCTTTCTTTCTTTTGTATAATTGCTCTATCTACTATGTCCTAAACTATATTGGTAATGGACATTTTTGTTCCTGATTTTGGAGTGAAAGCCTTTGGTTTTTGTCCACTTAGTATGATGTTGGCTATTGATTTCTGGTAGATGTCTTTTATCAGATTGAGGTAAAGACCATCTATTCCAATTTGCTATAGGCTTTTTATAGTGAATAGGTGTTGGACTTTGTCAGATTATCTCTCTGCCTCTAAAGATAAGCATATGTTTTTGTCCTTGGCTCTGTTAACATGGTGTATTACATTTATTGATTTTTTGTTTGTGGAAACATCCTAACATCCCTGGGATGAAAATTACTTGGTCAAGGTATAATCTTCCTTGTGATTTACTGCGTTCTGTTTGCCAGTATTTTATTGAGGATTTTTGCATCTATGTTCATTAGGGAGGTTTGCCTGTAGTTCCCTTTCTTGGTTGGGTCCTTCTCTGGTTTTGGTATCAGGATAATGCTTACTTCCAGGAATGAATTTGGAAGTTTTGCTTCCATTTCAATTTCATTAAGGAGTTTGAGAAATAGTGGTGTTAGGTCTTCTCTAAACTTCTTGCAGAATTCAGCAGTGAATTCATCAGGACCTGGGCTTTTTAAAAACTATTTATTTATTTATTTATTTATTTATTTAGGGGGGGGTTGTTTTTTGGTTTTTTTGGTGCCAGGGATCGAACTCACGATCTCGCGTTTGCCAAGCAGGTACTTACACTGCTGAGCTAAACACCTGACCCTGGGCTTTTCTTTATTGGTAGGTTTTTAATTACACCTTCAGTTTTACTGACTAATGTTGGTTTATTTAAAATTTTTACATCTTCTTGATTTAGCTTTGGTAATTCATGTGTATCTAGGAAACTATTTCTTCTAAATTTTCCATCTTATTAAAATACAGGTTCTCCGAGTACAGATTGACAGTCTCCTGGATTTCTGCAGGATCTTTTGTAATTTCACCCTTTGCATGGAGTTGAATCTATTCTTTCCTTTTTTGATAAGGTTGACTAAGAGTTTCTCTATTTTATTTAATCTTTCAAATGAATCTTTCATTGTTTGATTGATTGTATTGTTTTCTTAGTCTACCCTGCATTACTTTCTGTTCTGATCTTAATTTCCTCCCTCATACAAGCTTTGGGCTTGACTTGCTCTTCTTGTTCTACATGCTTGAGGTTCAGCATTAAGTTTTTATTTTGTGCTCACTCTGTTTTCCTGATACAGGTATTCACTACTATAAATTTCCCTCATAGAGATGGGCGTGGTGACACAAGCCTATATTCCCAGCACTTGGGAGGCTAGGGCAAGAAGATTGCTGTGAATGTGAGGCCAATCTGGACTACAAAGTGAATTCAAAACCCTCCTGAACTGTACAGTGAAACCCTGTCTCAAAGATATAAATAAATAAAAATTTCCTGGTAGGACTGCTTTCATTGCATCTCATAATTTCTGATATGTTGTATTGACATTATCATTTGTTCATAGACACTGTTTAATTTCATCTGTGAGCCATTGGTTATTCTTGTGGTTTCATTTGCCATTGATTTCCAGTTTCCTTGCTCTGTGGTCTGATAATATGCATGAGATAATGTCAATTCCTTTTAATTACTTAAGCATGTTCTACATGCTAGTAGTGGTCTATTTTGGAGATCATCCCACATCCAGCTGAGAATATGTATTCTATGTTGTGGGGTAGAACACTACTAAGTCCGTTTATTAAAAAGTTGCATTCAGTTATAATATTTTATTGTTGATTTTTTTGTCTGATGTGTCTGTTTGTGATAGTGGGGTTTTTAGGTGTCCTATTATGGTTTTATTAGTGTTTGTTTGATTTCCCATGTCTGCTAATATTTATTTTATATAGATGGGTGCATGGTATCTGTGCATATATATTTATGATTGTTATCCCTTCTTGGATTGTTCCCTTTACAAGGATATGGTGACCTGCTTTATCTCTCTTAACCAGTCTTGGCTTCAAATCCACTTTGTCTGCAAATAGAGTAGCAACCCCTGCTTTTTTCTGGTTTCCTGTCACATGGAGTTTTGTTTTCCATCCTTTGACTTTTGGTCTATGAATTTATTTTTTAATCAAATGTGTTTCTTATATGCAGCATATTATTGGATCTGCCTGCTTGATCCATTCTGCCAGTCTGTTTTCTTTCATTGGTTAGTTGAGACCATTGATAAGTTGATGATTATGACTCATATGTATTGACTTACACTTCTGTTATTTTCCTGTTGTTGTCTCCCTTTTTCCCCCTAGTTTTTAATTGTTTGCCTTGCCTGGTGGATTCATTCTCTTAGGATTCACGGAGCTGTAATCCTTGTTATCTGTCTCTAGAATGTCCTTAAGGACAGTTTGGAGTGCTGGTTTGGTGTTAGTGAATTTCCTCAGGTGTTCTTTGTCATGGAAGTATTGCATTTGTCCATCAACTTTGAAAGATAGTTTTGCAGGGTGCATCAGTTTGGGTTGGAGGTTGTTTTCTTTTAGGGCTTGAAATACTTCACACCAGTCTCTCCTTGACTTGAGAGTCTCCTATGATTCTGATGGGTTTTCCTTTATAGGTGCTTTCTTTTCTCTAACAGCTTTTAATATTCTGCTTTTGTGTTGAATTACTGGACTCTTGACTTGCCTTACTATAGATTTTTTTAATCATGGCTAATTGGCATTGTATAAGCCTTACTTGTCTATATGTTAAATTCTTTTTCCCTGCTTGGGCAGTTTTCTCTCATGGTGTCTGTGAACATGTTTTTTTTATGTCATTTGTGATATCTACTGCTTTTTCATTGACTCTGATTAATTGTATGTTATTCTTTGCATCATCTAGCAGCTGCTGAATGAATTTCTCATGGTGTCTTGCTACTTTTTGTCAATCTGATTTTATTTTTAATTAAGTGTCATAGGTCACATACAGATTTGTGCTGGTGCTGTACCTTCTTCACTTTCATCTTTCTAATGAGCTGACAAGCTCACCAGTCACACATACAACAGTAGTTTCAGTCTTGTGTTTATAAAGCAGTATAATACTGTCCTGAATAATAACTCATTCTGATTCACAGTAGAATTTTTTATTTTAAAGATAGTAAAATCCGACAGAACAAAGCCAATTAAAAGAATGCAACAAAAGTGGTACAGAACTTCAAGATAAAAAACAATAAACAGAAAAAAAAACAATAGTTACCATAGTGTATCTTGTTATCTTCACAATAGTTGTCCAAACAGGTATAGCAAAATCAAACCAAAACCAATCAAAACAGAATATTGAATAAAGCAAAACAATTAATCAAAACAGTGAAAACAATATTTGACTTCAAAGACAAGATAGAATCCCCCATATTGCTATATTATATACTGTCATCCAGAGATACTGGTCCTAGGCCTGCATAATCAACCAAACAATACAAGCTTTTAGTTGCTTTATGTACATACCTTAGTTGCTATCAACTCATTCTGTCCCCTAAACTAGCTGGTTGCATGGAGGAGGGGCACAGACCACACAGATGGTATTTGATTACCAGTAGGCTCACAGGAGGTGCTATCTGACTTTTCTCTCCCTGGAATGCTTGCCTGGCTTACCTGGAAGGCTGGTTAGCTGATTTCTAGGTTGGTCCCCCAAGTCCCAGCATGGCTGATTCTCAGAAGAGGCTGACTTTTCTCTCCTAACTCATTCTGATTAAAAGAATTCGAAAGTAACTTCCTATTTATCATGCTGACTTTCAAAACAATCTCAATTTACAGATCAGCTACTTTAAAGTGTTTTCTTTATTTGATGTTATACATACCCCACTAAAATGCATTTCAATAAGTAAAAGGCAGCACTTTTTAGATGCAGGGAATTCTAATTAAATTAGCATAGTCCAGACCAAAAATATAGATCTTGCTTCCTTGTCTTCAATCACTCCCTTTAACAAGCTAATAAACACAAATTGAAACTGAGGTAGCTTACTTGGTTTTGAGATAATGAAGGATTTCCACAATCGTTTGTTTGTTTGCCTACAAACTCACGACCTCGTCCTGCAGGCACTTATGCAGCTGAGCTAAATCCCCGGCCCTAAAAATATTCACATAACCAGTTATATAAATCTAAATATAGCTTACCTTTTTTTTTTTTTTTGCGGTACCGGGAATTGAACCTATGACCTTGCGCTTGCTGGGCAGGCGCTTATACCACTGAGCTAAATCCCCGGCCCTTAAATCTAAATATGAAACCAATCTTTACTAGGTTTAGAGATTACATTGTCAGTCTATGTGAAAAGTGAAACATTACTAATCAATTCCAAACACATATTTAGAAAGAGAAAATGGGATTTAGCTCAGTGTGTAAGCACCTGCCTGGCAAATGCAAGGTTATGAATTCGATCCCCAGTACAAAAAGAAAAAAAAAAAAGAAAACAGTGATAGTATTTACTGAACTGGAATTACTATCAAAACTTGAGGAGAAAAAAAAAAAAAGGTACCCATTTCATTACAAGCCAATTTTACTTAAATCAGAACTGTCCAACAAAAATATTTTACCAGCCACTCATAATCTCAATTCTGGTGTGTGAGATCTTTGAAATTGTGGTACATATAAAAAAGCCATAAGGCATTTCTATTCTGTAATAAATAAAGCAGTGACTATTACTCATTACAAATTTAGGTAGGCTATTAAGTCTCCTTCTTGATGCCAACAAAGATCATTTTTTGTTCTAGAGATGTACTTTTTGGGATTCTCCAAATACTCCATCAGTGAATCCTCTCCCCAGATGATGTCTTTATTCTTTGTTGGCATCTGAGTAAGAGAAACCTACAGCCTAATCTGTCTTTCACCCAAAAATGCCATGGATATTTGGCCTGGTCCTGTCATTGCTTCTCTTCTCTACAGTGTGGTACTAGGAACACTTCTATACAAAAATTTTGCATTTCTCAACATCTACCATTTTTAACCTGCTGTGGCTTCTGTGTTAGGTGCTCACTGCTCTTTCCTTGTTACCACAAGGAACATTCCAGTTCAGAAACCAGATATCCTGCTCTTTTGGTTCCTTGCTATTTTTTTTTTAAATCAGTACCAGGAATCGAGCTCACAACCACATGCTTGCAAGGCAGGCGCTTATGCCACTGAGCTAAATCCCCAGGCCCCCTTGCTATTTTTAAAAAGTCTTTTTTTTTTTTTCTTGATCGTTAACCACAATTCTGTCTTCTGTATCTGAGATTCTCCCCTCACATTGGCTCTTTATGCTGTATATACTTTCAGTGCAATTTTTATCTATTTGAGTCTGTTTCATGGATTCCATTTCTTTTCTATTTTGGGGTTCCATCATTTTAATAAGCTTTTCTATTTTTTTATCTGTATTTACTCTAGAGTCCCTAAGCATGTCTTTCAATTATATCACCATATCTGTAGTTATCTGAGAAATTATTTGTGATTTGATTGATTTTTTTTTTTTTACAATCTCATTTGCTTTGTTACTTCCACCATTACCACTTGAGAGTCTAGGTAGCTGGGTTTTGAATTATTCTATTTCGCCGATGTCTGGGGTTTATCTTGTTGAGCTGGACAACTGGGGTTGCCTCTTGTTTAAGAGTCTTCTCATTTTTTTTAAAGTTTAATTCCTGGGTCAATGCTTGTAAATTGCCTTTGGTGAGTAGCTTTATTGCTAGTATTAGTACCCTTAGGTAATCACTACTTTTCAAAGATGTCTTCCAGGTATAGCTTGCTTTTTGGTTTTTAATTTGTTGTAAGATCCTACCTCTTTGATTTATTGGGGATAAGAAGTTGCTGTCTGCTTGACCCAGCTCCTGGTTCTTTGGCATTGGCCTATAATATTTTTTAAGGCTCTTAGGCAATCTCAGTCTTGATATACCAGGAAAAATGATTAAATCATTATATCACTTTGGCTAAAGTGGTACTATCAAACATAGCCTAGAAGCAAGGCTTCAGGACAAAGCATTGTGCAAACTTTGGGAAACTGATACAGAAGACAAAGAGAAGGGAGAAATAAAAATGAGCAGAACAACATAATAAAAACTAGAAACTATGTTCACACTCGTAAAAACAAACAATGAAGAAAAAACCTAAAAGGAAGAATGTCCACTCCGAGGTGTATCTCTTCTGTTACTAGTAGACAGTGTGGGCAGGCAGATTTTAGATCCATAGTGATTAATCCCAGCAAGCCAGCAGTAGCTCTGCAGTGGGGTGGTAGATAATCCCAGTAAGTCTGCACCTTTATTTTCCCTAAAGTTCAGGCTGGTTTCTGGCCATAAGGCTGAAACCATACCTGTTTAGCCTGCAGCGGTCTGCACCTCCTGTGGGCTTAAACTCAGTTGGGAGCTGCTAGATGGAGCCAGCAGTTACTTACTCTGAGTTCTGAACTCAGTTGGCCCCTCTCTAAAATAGTCAGTTACCATCTCCTTTAGGTCATCTGAACCCAAATAGCTTCAGTCACTGCAGTCTGATTTATCCCCTACTGTGTTCCACTGATGCTTTATCTCCCTGGAGAGCTCTGGGGTTGCTAGTAGTCACCAAGCATCTGCAGGTTTTGAGCTACCCCTCTCATGCAGAGAGTCCAGACTCGGGGAGAACAGTACCACTTTCCACCTCCTTCTTAGTTGTAGTTTCTGTCTGTGCTCTCCCTCCAGGATTCACTTTTCACTTCAGATCCTTCCAGGGTCCTCAGGACACACTTCCTCCTTCTTGTCCTCACATTGCTATATGAACACCAGATCTCAGAGAGGATCTTTCTTTACTGTTCATCACTCCACCATCTTCCCAGAACTCCTCTCTTCTGTTTTCATGCCATCTTTTATAGGTTCCACATACAAGGGAAAACATGCAGCACTTAACTTTCCATACCTAGCTTATTTTGCTTATTGACATGATCTTCAGAACCATCCATTTTCTTACAAATGATATAATATGCTTCTTATAGCTGAATAATACTCTACTGTGTGTATGTACCATATTCCTTTTCATCCATTCGTCTGTTGATACATAACCTGGTTCCATATCTTAGCTATTGTGAATTGTGACAAAATAAAAATGGATATATAGGTGTCCCTATAGTACATTGGTTTTAATTCTTTCTGGTATATTATTGAAGGAGTGGTATATTATGGTAGTTCTATTTTTGTTTTTTTGAGGAACCACCATACTAATTTCTACAGTGGCTGTAATATTTTACAATCCTACTAGAAGTGTAGATTTCTTTTTTCTACATATCTTCACCAGTATTATTTTTTCTGTTCTTGATAATAGCTATCTGATTGGGATGAGAGAAAATCTCAGTGTAATTCTTATTTGCATTTCTATAATATTTAAAGATGAGAAACATTTTTTCTTTTCTTTTTTTTTTTGTACCGGGGATCAAACTCATGACCTTGTGCTTACCAGGCAGACGCTTATTATGCCTTTGAGCTAAATCCCTGGCCCTTGAACATTTTTCATATGATTATTTGCTGTTTGTACTTCTTTAAGAAGTGTCTGTTCAGTTTATTTGTTCATTTGATTTGTCTATTTGATTTTCTGGTGTTAAATTTTTGAGTCCTTTATATATTCTAAATATTAATCATGTTGGAAGAGTAGCTGACAAAGATGTTGTCCTATTATTCTGTAGGATACCCCTTTACTCTTTTGGTGTTCTCTTGCTATGCAAAACTTTTCAAATTGGTGTAGTCCCATTTGTTGATTTTTGCTGTGCTGTTGGAGCCCTATTCAGAAAGTCTTTCCATGTGCCTGTGGCTTCAAGTATTTCCATTTTCTTCTGGCAATTTCAAAGTTTCAGGTTTTACAGCTAGGTCTTTTTGTAAAGGATGAGAGGTAAGGATCTAGTTTCAATGTTCTATAGGTGAATATCCAGTTTTCCCAGCACAATTTGTTAGTCTGAGTTTTCTCCAGTGAAAGTTTTTGGTACCTTTGTCAAAAATCAGATAGGTAGTTATACGGGTTTGCTTCTGTGCCTTCTGTTCTGTTCCATTGGCTTATATCTATTTTTGTGCAGTTCAAAACTATTTTTGTTAATGTAGCTTTCTAGTATAATTTGAAATCAAGTCTTGTCATGCCTCTGCCTTGCTCTCTTTGCTTAAAATTATTTTTGGTTATTATGTGTTATTTGTGTTTCCATATGAATTTTAGGATTTTTTTCTAGTTTGGTGAAGAATATCATTGGAATTTTGATGGAGATTGCATTGAATCTGTAGATCACTTTTGGTAATATGACCATTTTAACAGTATTGATTGTGCTGACTCAGACGATGAGAAGTCTTTACATCTTTTGTTGTCTTCAATTTCTTTATTTATTGTTCTGTAATTTTTATTGTAGAGGACTTTCACCACTTTGGTTAGTTGATCCCTAGATATGTATTTTATTTCTATTGCAAGAAGAATTGTTTTCCTGATTTCTTCAGCTATTTCATGATCAATATATAGAAAAACTATTGACATTTTAAATGTTGATATAGTATATTTAACTTTTTTTCCTAAGTACTTGGAATTGAACTCAAGGCCTTCCCACTGAGTAATATTCCCCCTTTTTTTTTTTGGACCAGGGATCGAACTCACTTGCACTTGCCAGGCAGGCACTTAGGCCACTAAGCTAAATCCCTGGCCCCTCCCTCCTATTTTTCAATTTTTTTGTTTTAAGACATGGGTTCAATGAATTGCTAAATTGCCCCAGCTGGACTTGAACTTACTATCCTTTTGCCCAAACTTTCCAGAGTGCGTCAATTATAGGCACTGGCCACCATACCTGTTTATATTTACTTTTTAAGAAGAAATAAAACTATTTTCCAAATACTACTCTATTTTACATTCCCATCAACAGTGTATAAATAAGAGTACCAGTTTTGTCATATATTCGTACCAGTATTTGTGAGTGTAAATGTATTTCATTGTAGTTTTGACTTGAATTTTTATAACTATAATGTTGAACATCTTCCTATATGAATATTATTTGTGTCTTCTTTAGAGTTACAGTTTTTCAAATCCTTCACTCATTTTTGTAAAGGGATATTTAACTTTTTGTTGTTGAGATATATTTTAGTTGTTAAATGTATATTATATATACACATATATAGTTCTAAAATGTTTTTCTTTTACCAGCTTGTGCTAACACTTTTGTTGAATTATATTACCTTTCATATTACTTTGTTCTGCCTCATTAAATAGTAATTAATTTGTGGTATCTTTTTTGTCAAATAATTTATTGTAAAATATATACAAAGAAAACTTTATAGTAAGGCTTATATATAAATAACTGGAAAGACTTCTTAGACAGATTTAATACCAGTTTTCAGTTTCCTTAAGCATTATTTTTAAATGCAGTACAATTCCAATTAAAGTATTCAATTTACAACTTAGATCCACATAAGTATCATGCAATTATTTTGGAAAAATACATGAGAGTACAGCCCAATCAGGAACAGTCTTAAAAGGTAAAATAAGGAATGACTAGTTGATTCATGTATCAATGCATATTATAAAGTCACAGTTACCAGTATATCATATTCCTTCAGAAATGTAGGAAATATAATATAAAATATATATATAAAATATAATATAAAATATAATAAAGTGTTGAAAGTAATTTGCAGAAATTTATGGAAATTCAGTTCATGGTACAGTAGTATTTTAAGTCATTTGTGTATGCATTTTTTAAAAAAGAACTTTTTCACAACTAGCTAAAATTTGTGTTTTTAAAAATGCTGCATGTAGCTCAGAGGTAAATTGTTTGCCTAGCATGTGTGAAGCTCTAAATTCAATCCTTAACACCACCAAAACAAAGAGAGTTGTTGAAGTTAATTTTATAAACAGAAAATGATGGGTATTTGTTTCTGATTTTATTGAAAATATGTGATAGTTTTCTGCTACTTGTACTTCAGTTTTTACCATTGGCTTGACTTTTTAGAAAAAATAGCTACTGCATTTGAGGGGAGAATAAGTTTAGGTACTGAATGTTAGCTAATTTCCATTTTTCCTTATTTAACATGTTGACCCTGTGACTCATTGCATCAATTGGTTGCTAGTACTGAACCACAATATTTTATGTCCACTCTTACTTGACTGTTGTAAATTATTGCAGTTTTAAACTTAATTCTTATGAGGGCTGGGGATTTAGCTCAGTGGTATAAGTGCCTGCCTGGCAAGCACAAAGTCATGAGTTTATCCCCGGTACCAAAAAATTATTCTTAGTAAATTATTGCAGTTTTAAAATTATTACAATCACATTGTTGAATGCTGTTGAATTCTTTTTTTAAAAATTCTTTTTAATTAGTATTTTATTTTTTCATTGCTGTCAATGTATGAATGACATTTATTATTTATTTTCCCAACTGGGCTGTAGTGAAGTGTATAGAAAGTAAATTAATGTATCAGAAAAATGTCTTGAAAAGCAGAATAGATCTGAAAGGAAATATACTAAGGACTAAAGAAAGTTGTTAATTCAGTAGAACCTTTTTATTATATAAACATCCATCATAGACCAAGATACAGTCTACTTGCATCTTTGTTTTTCCTTTCTTTTAGATTGAAGAACAGTCAGACTGTAAGATCTTAGATGGGCACTTTGTTTCCCCAATGGCCCATTATGTACCCGATATTATGCCAGTTGAATCTGTTATTGCAAGGTAAGAATTTTTGAGACAGAAAAATTAGTGTGTTCATTAAAATCACATCATACCATATTATTTCAAATCATTTAGTAATAAAGCAGATGTAAATTATTGAAAAGACTGAATTTAGAAACTATTTTAATTCTTGTATGTCATAGGGTAAAGCTGGACATGGTGGCACATGCATATGCATTCATACATGTAATCTCAGCATGTAGGAGGCTAAGACAGTACGATTGCATGGGTTTGAAGCCAGCCTAGGCTACATAGGAAGTTCAAGGCCAGCCTGAACTATATAATAAGACTCTGTCTCAAAAGAAAAAGAAAAAAAAAAAAAACACAATAATGGGCACATATGGTGGTGCATGCTTGTTATCCCCAGGCAGGAGGATTTCCATGAATTCAAGGCCATCCACAAGTAAGCTCAATTACATAGCAAGACCCCATCTCAAAAAAAAAAAGGAAAAAGTGTACAGAGTAGTATATGTACAAGGATGTTTATCCAAGTATTATTCATATTTGAAAAAAAAAGTAGCACCCTAAACATTCAGCAGCAGATTAATTATCCCTATAATGGATATTGTTAACTGACATGGCAATATGATCATACTGTATGATTGATGTCTTAATTACTTTCCTTGTCGCTGAGGCAAAATACCCAACATCTACAAGTTAAAGTAGAAGAGGTTTATTTCACCTCACAGTTGGTAGAGGTTTCGGTTCATAATTGACTGACTCCATTGCAGAAGAGAAATAGAGCATGGCATGGCAAGCAGAAAGTAGCAAAAGCGGCAGCCCATAAAGAAAGCCTCACTTTTTCTCTTATCCCATCCAGGCTTTTCCCTCTTATCCCATCCAGGCTATCATCCTTTTGGGAGTGCCACCCACACTCAGATTGGGCCTTCCCATTATCCACACTCAGAACTACACTAAATCAATCAGTGGACTAATTTAGTACTACACACGGTAATTTCAGTATCAGACGCTAGATTTAGCCAGCTTCTGAAAAATCTCACCTATGAGCACATGAGGCTTTGGGGGACATCTCAGCACAACTCATAACAATGAAAATATGAGAAAGTAATACAAATGATTGTTTAGTTTTATTTTCATAAATGTGTAAGCATATGCATATGCAGACCATCACACAGAAATTCCGGAAGACATGTGTTAATGTGGCAACCCTAATTATCTCCAAGTGGACAATCTTCAATTTCTACAATGTTCATATATTTTCTACACTAGGAAGAATAAATTAAAGACTATATAGTAACTCAGACTGAATAGACTATATAATAAACCTCTTCAGGATAGTTTATGAATGTAAATGGACATTACAAAAATAATCCTAGCGTGTTTTTTAGTGAAACAATTTTGATACAGGTATCAAGCTTTTTGCCTTAAAATTTTTTTAAATTTTTGATACAGGTATCAAGCTTTTTGCCTTAAAATTTTTTTAAATTTTTTCTGCCTAATTTTTAAATTTTTAAAATTAATTTTATTGGTACATTTTAGATATACATAATAACATTCATCATAGGGAATTTGAATCTGTTCATATATCTTGATTCTTCTTTTTCCCCATTCCCCTCCCTTTCCCTCCCCTCCCTTCAACCCATCTTTTTATTTACAAAAGCTTTGTTTTCATTTTTTTCTTCTATTTTTTCATTTCTTTTGATACCCAAGGATTTTAATTCATTACTCATACAATAGTTGAAACTTAGCTTTTTTGAGTCAGAATATGATTGCTGCAGTGCCTCTGTTCTCGAACTCAATTCTTTCCCTGATTCTGGTCAACAACCAAGTTGGATGAAGACCAAATCAAATTCATGGTTAGGTATAATGTTTACCTTATTGGTTTGCAATCAGAATCCTGGAGAGAAACAACAATTTGCTTTGTTGAAACTTTCATCACAGAGTACAAAGGTCAGTTTTAGTCCAGTTTTGTTAATGGGTTTCTTAAAAATTGTTTTAAATTCTAAATCAGTGTTGAAGCTAGGTTTTTCCATGGTTTTCTGTTTTATGCTTTCTCTAATTCTTTTTACTTAAAAAGAACAAAATAGCACTGCATGGTAGCACACACCTATAATCCCAGCACTCAAGAGGCTGAGGCAGAGAGATTGCCGAAAGTTCAAGGCCAGCCTAGGCTACACATAGTGAATTCAGGGGCAGTCTGACCTCTATATAGTGAGACCATGTCTCAAAAAAAAGAAAAAAAAAAAAAAAAAGGATAGTTTACCATTTTCCTCTGCATTGTTGATAATAAACCATTTGCAGCTTCTGGTAAGTGGTTTCTCCTGTAAAAATTTTTGTTTGCAATAGCAATGATACTTAAATGTATATATGTGAAACTTTCATCCAAGAAGCTTTTATTCTGTAATGGAAATGGAAATTCACCTAAGCTTTATGTGAGTACATTGGAATCCTGAGCAAATTCCAATTTATTCCAGGAAATTCATTACCTAATAAACCTATATAGTGAACTATTATGGTCAGTTATTACTTTATATCTCTAAAGTAGTATTTTATTTTACTTATTTATTTTTGGTACCGGGAATCAAACTCAGGACCATGTGCTTGCCAGGCAGGTGCTTAAGCCACTGAGCTATATCCCTAGCCCCAAAGTAGTATTTTAAATGTATTTCTTTTAAAAACTTCAAAGTTCTGGGATTACAGTGTACTTTGTAGTTAAACAGATCTGTGATTGAACTCTGACTGTACTACATATTGACCTAATGACTTTTGGTCAGTTACTTAATCTATGAACCAGGTTTTATAAAGCAGGAATATTTAGACCCTTGCATTGTGGTACATGCCTGTAATTCCAGCTCTTGGGAGGCTGAGGCTGGAGGATCATTATGGGTTTGAGGCCAGCCTGGGCTACACAGTGAGCTTAAAACCAGCCTGCACTACGTAGTGAGACCCTACCTCAGAAAAGAAGGCAGAGAGGGAAAGAGACATGTATAAAGTTATCAATATGAATAAGTGAAATAAGGAATGAAAATTGTATGCAGGCTACATAAAAAGCATTAAATATATGTGCAGCTCTAGCCTGTAGGTTAAATGATATAGAAAGAGAAGTAATTTTAGGTGTTTTATGTTCCAACAGTTCCCTCCTTGGAATTGTGTTCTTTTGTAAAGTTTCCCCTTATCTGAACATTTTGTAGGTGTTCATATAACGAAAGGAGAAAGGAGGGGTGAAGCTCAGTGGTAGAACTTTTGCTTAATGTCTGCGAGGCCTGGGTTCAATCCCCAGCACATCAAAAGAATAGAAAATACGAAGCTGGATATGGTGGTATACACACTGTAATCCCAGCATACGGAAGGCTGAGTCAAAGAATCACTGGGAGTTTGAGGCCAGTCTGGACCACATAGCAAGACCCTGCCTTAAAAAATAAAAAAGGAAGGAGAAAATTGTGCTTTGACTAGCCTAAAAAATAATCTCAACAAAACTGGGTGTGTTGGCGCACACTGCAATCCCAGAATTTGGGAGGCTGAGGTAGGAGGATTGCCATGAGTTCAAGGCCAGCCTGTACTACAAAGTGAATTCAAGGTCAGCATGAGCTTCCTAGTGAGACCCCGCCTCAAAAAACACACACAGAAAAAAATCTCAACAAAGGCTTCCTTCTATAGATGACAAGAATGGAAATTACTTCCTATCTCTGCAGTGACATACATTTACAATGTAATTTATTCTGATAAATATAGATTGCTAAATGATACAAATTGACATCTGTTCCTTTCTTCACTATGATTTTTGGGAAGTAATTTATCTCAGTGCATTAAAATACTGCAAAATACATAAAAAGGGAAAGATTCGATGGTGGTTGCAACAAGGAGAAATAACTGCTATTCTATGAATATTGTTTGTTCTTTTTTCCTCTGTGTGTTCATAGATAGTAATATTTATTTGCTCTTCTTTTTGACCTGATTAATCAATAAATAGGCAAGCAATCTATCATCATATTAACAGCTGCTTAAGCATCTAGGTATGGTAGCACACCCCTGTAATCCCAGTACTCAGACTGAAGCAGGAGGATTGCTGTGAGTTCTAACTAGGCCAGTTTGAGCTAAACAGGCAGTTCAAGATCAGCCCAAAACTATATATCAAGACCCTGTCTCAAGAAACAAAACCAAACCAACTGTTTGATATTCCATGCTGTAGCTGTACTCTTAATTTCCTAAACACCTATAGTGGACATCTAAATTGAGTAGTTTTTCTCTTTACACAACATAAGCAGTGAGCATCCTTGTATACACCTCCTTACCTGTTATAGTTATCTTGCCATAAGTTGCTGCATATGGAATTTCTGGGCTTATAAGAGTCACACAGAAGCCAAGTATGGCAGCACACAAAGGTAATCCCAGGACTGAAAGGATGAGGCAGGAAGATCATAAGTTTGAGCCTATCCTGGGCAATATAGGAGGATCCAGTCTTAAAATTAAAAAGAAAAAAAAACTGAGCTTGATGGAGCATGCCTGTAATCCTTGCACTCAGGATGTTGAGACAGAACTTCCATGAATTCAAGGCCAGCCTGGGCTCCATAACAAGTTCTAGGCCAGGTTGCCCCACATAGCAAGACCATGTGCAAAGACTGGGTTAAATGCCAATTACTGTTGTGAGGTGAGGGGAATATTTGCACCTTTTGACCACATTGCCATATGTGATGTCTTTGACAGCTCTCAATTCTGGGGAGAGGGGAGCAGAGAATGGTGAGAGGATGAAGAAAACAAAGATAGAGAAAGCTGGGGTCAAGTAGAGCCCTTCCTCCAGATAAAAGAGATTGCCAACCACCACAGTGCTTTTATTATACATTTGTCCCATGATGCCCCTTTGCTTAACTAGCTCACTTCCTATGCCCTATGTTCTCAGGGCTGGAACCACCTGTTCTCCTCTAGTGCTCCAGGCCCTCACTCACTCAGCAGCTCCCAACAGCCGCATAAGTAGGAAAGTGTTAATGTTATATTAAATGTATGTTAATCCATAGGAAGAAATCCATTTGTCTCATGGTTATTTAATTCATTATCTGTGATTTTTTTTAATTTCACTTTCACTGAGGCAGAGGAGAATTATACTGGGCAAATATAGTGAAGGAACTCAAACATTGCTTTTCTCTCAGTAGTTTTAAACTGCTTCAGACCCACCTACAGTGAGAGAGTATTTACCATAGAATAGGATGTCTATGAACTCCTGTGATTGAACTGTCATGTATCTTATGGATATCACATAGTGAAAATGTACTTAATGTCAAAATTCCAAATCAGGTATTTTTAAATAGCACTAATTTGAGCAAATTTTATCAAAAACTGAATGCTAATAAAAAGGCAAATTTAATATTTGTCTTCTGGTAAAATGGTAATATTCCTGCAGAGATAGTTTATGTGTATTTTATAAGAATTTCACTTTTTAATGTCATAATGTCAAAAATAATTTTTACATAATTGAGGTTAAGGTTTTCTTAAAAATGTAGGTATAATGCGTTCATTTTAAATTATGCATACTTTTAAATAAAATGCTTCTGGCTTTTATGAAAATTCACTTATAAAATGTGCTACATAATAAAACCAGCAATTCTTACTATTTAGCATTAAAATTGTTCTTAAGCATGTTGCTTTTATTCTACATGCAAAACTCTACTGAATTATTAAATAAAAATATATAGCTGGACTGGGGATGTAGCTCAGAGGGAGAGCACTTGCGTAAGATATGTACAACACCTTGGGTTTGATTTCTACACTGCAAAAATAAATAACAAAACAGACATCATTCATATATTATGATTTCATGTTTATGCAGAACTTTTGTTTGATTTGTTTTTAATTTGGGATTGTTTTGTTTTTTGAGACAGACTCTAAGCTATGAAGTTCAGGCTAGCCTCAAACTTGTGGTACTCCTCCTGCCTCAGCCTCCCCAGTCCCAGGGTTACAAATAAAGTGCCATCACATCCAGCTCTCTTTTATAAAGAATATTGCTGAGTGGAAAAAGGAGTATTTATAATTTAATAGATGTTGTTTTAAACATTATATACTTTGAATTTAAAGATTAAATATAAATTTGTAATATTTTCAATAAATGTCAGTAAATATCAATAAAATAATAATAAGCAGAAAAAAGTTTTTCATTGCTTTTAATTTTAATGGTTTTAGCAGCAATAAATATAAATCAGTGGGGCTGGGGATTTAGCTCAGTGGCATAAGCACCTGCCTTGCAAGCAGGCGGTCATGAGTTTGATCCCTGGTACCAATTTAAAAAAATATATGTGTGTGTGTGTATATATATATATATATATATATATATATATATATATTAATATAATACATAATCTTAAACACAAATATATGTTTAAATCATTCTCATCCTAATGTGAGATTCAGTAGTTTTCTACTTCTTCTAAAGGGTAAAAAAAACTTAAGTTGTATAAATTCTTTCCCAGGCCATAAAAAAACCTCATAGTTTCTTGCTAGTTATGGAATTATGAATTCAAAATAACTTCCTTTAAAGTTTAGAAGGTTGTGGTACATTTTTTCCATTATCCAGTTTTACTAAAGAAATATTTGATGGCAGTCTGATTCTTACACCTTTGTAGGTAACCAGTTTCTTTGTAGAAACCTCTATGATCTTTTAAAATTTTTTTTTATTTTTAAGAGGATGAAACCAAATAAAATAGAATAAAATCAATCAAATCAAAACAGTGAAAATGATAACAGCATTTCAAAACAAGATAATAGGAAATTAACAATGGCTGCCATAATGCTTCTTGTTGTCTACAAAATAGCTGCCCATACCATCAGACCTAATAAAATCAAATCAAACAGAACAGAATAAAAACAATCAAAACTACAATGAAAACAATATAGAACTTTAAAACAAAATAATGAGGAATTAACAATAAATACCACCTTCTCATTTAAGACATTTCCTCCTCTTTTACTTTCACAGTATCTATTGTATATTTTGGATCCTACTGACCCCTTCAGTTTTTTTATACTAGGGAGACAACACAGTGTTCACCTATGTCAGTCCTAAGCATTTCACCAACAGCATGATCACAAGTTGCATCCATTTACCTACAAGAGCTTCATGAGTATCCTTCTTTATAGCTGAGTAGCTTTCCATTGTATAAAAATGCCATATCTGAGAGAAGACAAGATGGCCGATCAGTGAGCAACAAAATACAAAGCCTCCTGGGAGAAACAACTCTTATGCTAGAATAAAACACCCTGGAGAGACCCAGACAGAGGGAGATGGATCCTCTTGACACAGGAAGAAATTAAAACATAAAAAAGCTAATCAAATATGTCAGGACAACTGAAACAGCTAAAAATTAAGGGACACAGCGTTTTCGCGGTGACCCACCAAGTTTGCACCAGCTTGAATCCATGCTGGCAGGCACAGCTGCCCAAACTTGTTCCCGCCACCACTCACAGGAAGCACAGCAGCGCTGAAGTTGGGAGTTGGTGAGCCCAACAGAGAGTGGAGCCAGCGAAGGGAACTCCATTAATCCACGTTCAGTGCTGGGAATGAGACCCCACACACACAGGAAGGGTGCAACCAAATGTGTGACATGTTGGAATCTGGCAGGAGGAGCCTGAACTGGGAGTGATAGTGACTTCAGTTGGTTGCTCCCCAGAGCAGATTCGTGGGGTTTGCTTGGACTGGGCCACACCCCTGGCCAGGACCCAATGAGCCATCCCAAATCAATTCCCTGTGCCTAGCACGCACTAACCAGGTGAAGGCCCCTGAAGTTTGGATGGCCCCGTGGGGAGGGGCAGGCAAACACAGCCTGCTTACACCTCAGTGACAAGAGCAGGCAGGAGAGGGTGGAGGTTCCTCGCCAGCATGCTTTGGCAGAAACATAGCCAACAGGGAAGGGGGCTGGGACCTGCACTGTAACCTGTGTGGAGGAAGCCAGGGCCATGACAGGAGAGAGAGATGCAGGAGGTGGCTCCCAGCCCAGAACCCTGAGAGTACTGATCCAGGAGACGGAAAAACAAGGGAGACTGAGGGCGGCAAACACACAACATCAGACATGGCTTCAATGGACATTAAGAGATATCTTCGGGACCTTGTAGACGAGCTCAAATCTGAAATATTAAATCAGGTAAAGCAGGATATGAGTAGAGCAATAAAAGAAATGCTCTCAGGAAGCATCTCTCAGGATGATACAGATGGAAGAAGGGAGGAACACAAAAAAAGGAGAGAAACATTTGATAAAGAATATAAAGAAAATATAGAATACATGAAGCAGATTCAAAGAGATTACCAGGAAATTAAAAACTCCATTGAAAGCTGGCAAAACTCCTTAAAAGAAACTAAGGATCGACTATCAAAACTTGAAGATAAGTTGGCAGTGTGTGATCATGAAAGGAAAGATCTCTTAAAAATAACAAGGAAACAGGCAGTAACAATACAAAGGCTAGAAGATGACAAGAGAATCTACAATTTAAGAATAAGAAACGTGAATGAAGAAGCAGGAATACATACAGGCGAATTACAAAGGCTATTCACAGAAATAATTAAAACTTCCCAAGCATGGGAAAAGAAAATGACATTTGGTTGTGTGAGGCATACAGAACTCCAGCCACCTACAACCAAAACAGATCTACACCCAGACATATAATAATCAAGATGCCAGAAATTCAATATAAAAACAATATTAAAGGCCATCAGAGAAAAGAAACATTACCTATAAAAGTAAGCCCATCAGGATCATGGCTGACTTCTCAATACAGACCATCAGATCAAGAGGAGCTTGGAGCAACGTCTTCCAAGCCCTGAAAGAGAATAACCTCCAGCCCAGATTGATGTACCCTGCAAAACTGTCACTAGAAGTTGATGGAGAAACAAGATGCTTCCCTGACAAAGAGGAAATGGGGAAGTTTGTGACCACCAATCCAACCCTACAGAGAATGCTGAAGGACATTCTAGAGAGAAAGAAAAAAAAATACCAGGATTTTAGGAACAGTGGCAGTTAAAGCCCTCAAAGAGTGGAGCAGGAAGTAGAATGAAGGAGAAAACTCGACAGAGGCAGAAAAAATAGCATAGCAGAAATGAGGCAAAGAAGGATAACTAGAAACTCTAACATAGATGGCCTTGATACGCTATATTGTTAATAATGCACCAGGATTTAAAACCCACATTACTCACACTACTCTGCTTAGATGTATTATATTCTGTTCCAGTCATTCTACCTGTACTAGATTTGAAGGCACAGACAGTAATCCCAAAAATAAGAGGATATTGAACGGTAATCATCCTTAATTTCCTATTAACTTAATCTAAAGCTCTGTAAAACCTACACTGTTTTGTCATGACTGATCGTAATTGAATCTGGTTTGTTGGATCGCTGTTTTGTGTTGATAGATTTTATTCAAAGTTGTTATGATTGATAGTATCAAGTCTGAGAGTATAGGGAACTGCACTTAAGATGACAAGATCCACTAGAATATCCACTCTGGTTTGATTATTACCTGCCTTTGAAATTTTATACTGTCTACAATGTTTTATTTTTACTAATATTGTTATTTACTGCTATACTCAATTATACTGCTATATCCAATTATGCCTGATGATGATATAGACATTCTATTGAAAATAATAAGAAACAACACAGTAATCATTGTAGATCACCTTGTACTATGGTTTTATATGACTTTTTGGTTTCATGTTTTTATAGGAATTTGTTTTGTTTTTTCTTGCTAAGTTTTGTTTTTCCCTCTAATACAGAAAGTATGGAAATACATGCAGAGATTCATGCATGAGTAGCTGTTCACACTCTCACTGTTTGACTATCTGCTTTGTATGCCTTAATTTTGTAACTTGAGCACCTATTTCTAAGAGAACAATATGTAGTTTATTAACTAGTGATTTCTTATTGTTTATCTTTTTTTTTGGAATTCTGTATTACCTCTACCCTTTACATGCTTTTGTTTCTCTTTAAATAAATTTTTTAAAAATCTGAAAAAAAGCCTTATCTTTCTCTTCCATTCTGCGGCTGATGGGCAAGCTATCCCTACTTTTTTCTTGTTCCCTGTCACATGGGGTATTGTTTTCTCTCCTTTGACTTTCAATCTGACTTTTCTTTCAAGTTAATGTGTTTCTTGTATACTCCATATTTATAGATCTTGTTTTTTGAGATAAGGTTATCCCTTTTTTTTTTTTTTAAAGGTATCAGGGATCGAACTCATGACCTAGCGCCTGCCAGGCAGGTGCTTCTGCCTGCTGAACTAAATGTCCAGCCCCTGGATCTTGTTTTTTGATACACATTGCCAGTATTTCTTTTTATTGGTTAATCGAGGCCATCTACATTAATGCTTACAACCAGCATACACTGGTTTGTTTTTGTCATGCTTTTTTCTTGCCCTTGGCTCCCTACTTTCCCCTCAGTTCAACTGCCTTCCCCACTCGGAAGAGAAAAAGGAGAGAAAAAGGTCCTCTGTGCCCAGGAAGGATCTGAACCAAGAATTGACAATAGCAGTTTTTTTTTTGTTTGTTTTTTCCACTTGCATTTTGAGGGGATAGGATCTTACTATGTAGTTCAGGCTGACCTTGCACCCACTGTGTACCTCAAGTTGGCCTCAAATTCATGGCAATCCTCTTATGATTCTTGTTTTGTTTTGTTTTTGAGACACAGTCTTACTATGCAGTTCAAGAGCCAGGCTTAAGCCTACTATGTAGCCCAGGCTGGCCTCAAACTCACAGCAATCCTGCTGCCTCAGCCTCCCAACTACTGGGATTACAAGCATGAGCCACCATGCCCAGCCTCTTGGTGATTCTTAAATGTCAACTGCTAAGAAAATTAGAAGTAAATCAATTTAGGAAGATGAAAAATTTCTGAAGGTGGAGGGTAGTAATGGTTCCAAGAGTTCAAGGCCAGCTACATTATGAAACAAGACCCAAAACTCGGTCCAAAAAATAAAAAAGCAAAAAAGCAACTAAATTTACTTAATGCCACTGTGTCCACTTTAAAATTAAGTAAGACAAAGACAAATAGAGAAAACTGTCTTCCTGGCACAGCAGATTAGCTTTATCTCCAAGTATCAAAATTTTAACAAGTCAGATCCTATCATACTGTAAGATAAAAAACATAACATATATTATTTTACTGATACATCAACAGGATGTACCCCCAGACATTTTCCTGCAAAGAGCAAAAGGTAACTATATTTTAAAGGTTTAATTATTATTTTAAAGCTATATCAATGGCTTCACAAAAGAAAACAATTTAGTGGACTACAGATACAATTCAGTGGTAGAGTGATTGCCTAGTGTGCATGAGGTCCTGAGTTTAGTCTCCCAGCATCATAAAAAGAAAGAAAGAAAGAAAGAAAGAAAGAAAGAAAGAAAGAAAGAAAGAAAACTTAAAGTATCTTTGTAGCTTTTGGACACCTAGTGCTTTAATCAGTTGCAAATTTATGGGCATCTATAATCCCAGTACTTGGGAGGCTGATGTAGAATTGCTGTGAGATGGAGGCCAGCCTGAACTGCATAATGAGACCATCTTGAAAAAAAAATTATACATTGAAGGTGAAAATTATAATTGCTATTTTCATCTAGATAATTATATTTTTTTAGAAGTGAAAAGTTGTATTAAAGAGACCTTTTTTTTTTTTTTTTTTTTGTCTTTGAGACAGGGTCTTACTATGCAGTTCAGGCTGACCTTGAGCTCACTTTGTAGTCCAGGCTGGTCTCCAGTTTGCAGTGATCCTCCTGCCTCAGTGTCCTAAGTGCTGGGATTACAGGCATGCAATACCAAACCTGGCTAAGATTTCTTTTCTTTTAAACAGGTTCCAATTTATCGTGCCTAAAGAATGGAACAGCAAATATAGACCTGTGTGTATTCATCTTGCTGGAACAGGAGATCATGTAAGACTTTATTGAACATTTTAATACCTAGATAACTTTTTAACATATTCTCCTTAGCAGATGTGTTTACTGTACCTGTTAAGTATGTCATCTTTTCTCTTCTTAGCATTACTGGAGGAGACGAACACTAATGGCCCGTCCCATGATTAAAGAAGCCCGAATGGCTTCACTATTGTTAGAAAACCCTTATTATATCCTTTTATAATATCTAAGACATATTTTCTGATTCTTTTAGTTAACAAAAAGAATTTTAGATCCAGCTTTTCCAAACTAGTTCAGTCATCAGTTTAGAAAATAAGAATGAAGGATTGAAAGATATCATAGCTTTTAAAAAACTAAGGATGGATTTTCCTTCTGTTCTATAATGATAAATTGTATTTTTATTTCTTGAGGTATACTTATGTTGTTTTTTAATAAGTCAAATGCTTGCCATTAAACATTCATGTTTGAAGTCCATTTATGGTATCACTTGAGGCTTAGAATAGTTCTTAACTTAAATTTCAAGATAACAGATTTCACAGAAGAACTGAAGCTGACACTGATTAAAGAAATATACAACATTACTGGTAATAGACATGCAAAACGAAGCCAATAATTACCAAAAATTTTTGAAAATAAACAATACTGGGGAGACTACTGGGTGTTGGGCACTCTCATTACTAATGACTGAAAATCAATTCAACGCTATAGGGGGAAGTATTTTTGCCATGTGTTCAAAAACTTTAGAACAACTTTCATCTGAGGTGGAGGTGTGGATCAGTGATAAAACTGTTGCCTATCATCACCTCAAAAAGAAAAAAATTTTTTTTTAAATCTTACATTCCTTGGCAGAGTGACTTTGATTCTGGGAGATGTATTCTAAGAATAAATTAGTAAATTAAAAGAAACTGATAAAAATATCTGTACAGCTTTGCTTATAATTGTAAGCTATTAGAAATAAATTGTACAATAGAGAAATAACAGTAAACTGGTTCATAATATTAGAATTTTGTTCAGTTGATTGTTTTTATTGCTCTACTACTTACTACCCTTGTGACTTGGACCTATTAACCTTTTTGTACCCCTGTTTTCTTATTGATAAATGGGAATAATCTTTTAATTTATTCAGAGCATTGAATGCTTCCAATAATATAGAACACTACTTAATTAAATAGCAAATATTCCATATGTTTTAACTGTTACTAAAAATTTATAATGTGTGAAAAGTAGATATGATACAAAAATGGAATATAAAACATATGGTCTCATAGACAGAATGTGTGCCTAGCATACCCAGGCTCTTGGTTCACTCCCAGCAACAAAACAAGCCATATGGCATAATACAGAAGCAAGAATAACCCTAGAATTCAAACCAAACAACTGTTCAAGAGGAAAATACCAGAAGAGAATACACAAAATATATCTTGGTTATAGATAAAGTAATTTTTATTCTAAATGCCTTTCTATATTTTCTAGATCTTTTTAATAAATATAACCACATAAATAAACTATATCAATAAACTTCATTTTAAATTTAAGGTGAAAATTTTACAAACTTGTGAATATACTGAAAATGATGTACACTTCCAATGGATAAATTATATAATGTGATTACATCTCAGAAATTATATAAAAAGAAAAATAATGGAATTGAACATAGTCGGACATAATGGCACATACCTATACTTCCAGCTACTTAGGAAGCTAAGGCAGAAGGACTACAAATTTAAGACCACTGTGTGCAACTTAACAAGGCCCTATCTGATACTAAAAAGTACTGGGACTATAGCTCTCTGGTAAGAGTGCTTGCCTACCCTGATCCCCAGTACTGACAAAAGGGTAAGAAAATCCTGAGAACGTCTTCATAGATTATGGAAATAGGTAGATCCTAGTTATGTCAGTATTAACTTGTGTTCAAATTAAGTATTCTGAGTTAATATGTTTTGATAAAAAAGTTTATTTAATATTTTAAAACTTTCTCTTTGACCCATATTCTTAAATGGCTGCAGGAAACCCAAGGACCAAGTGTAAGTATATATCACCTTCATTTTTGCAGTTTTTATTCCAGATTTTCAGTAATATTAAAATTTTTGGTAGCCTTCAGCAAACTATTTCTAAGTTTAATGTCCATGTACGATGGGGAATGTTATATAAGAGTACGAATATTGATTTTAATTTTTTTTTTCTTTTGGTACTGGGGATTGAACTCACGACTTTGGGATTACCAAGCATGCACTTACACCGCTGAGCTAAACCCCCTACCAATTCTTAAGATTTTTGCATTTTAAAGTCTGATGAGCTATAGTAAGGAGTTTTAATAAGCTGACTTGATATATTTTACAAAACTGTATCTGAAGAAATGATAGAACTTTTTCCTTTTATAGTACATTTACTTTTTTGCAATTAAAAATTCTTATTCTTGCAAAGCATAGTATAAAATATCTGAAGATTAAACATTCTTTTCAGGATTTTTATATTATGAACTTTGGCTATTATTTTGCATGTCCAAAATGTACTATATTGTGCTTTCTTTGGCTGGCTGATTTATTTATTTATTTACATACTTAGTTTTTTAGTTTTCTTACACAGGATCTCATTGTATAATCTAGGCTGGCCTTGAATTCACAGTTACTCCAGACTGGCCTCAGACTTGTGGTATAACCTCAGTGTCCCAAGTGCTAGAATTACAGCAATGTGCCACCATGCTCTACTCTTTGGTTTAACCCTAGCAGCAATAAAAGGTTTTCTAACAGCTTCTACTCACTGGCCAACAAATGCTATAGCACTTTAGGACACACAGCAAGACTCCTGCCAGACCTAAGATAGACCCTGGCCTGCTTGAGTCACTCATACATCTTTTCTTGAGCCACTTAAGGTCATTAATGTTCCCCTGGAGCCACACCTTAGGAAAGACTTTCTTAATCTTGTACTAAGAGACAGAATTTTTATTGGTTCAGGGACTTCCAGGAAGATGGCAGAGTTGTGAACAGTAGAGAAACAACCTCTTCAAGATTTGGTGTCCAGATGCTGGAATATAGCAAACACTAGGAAGAGAATGAAGGGAAGTAAGTCTCTGGGACACCCAGCAAGGATCTGAAGTGAGAATTAAAGCCCTTGACCCATAAGGAGGTAGCAAGCGGCACCCTGAGTCCTGACTCACTGCATGGGAGGGCGGCTCGAACCTGCAGACACAATAACTACTGGCAACACCAGAGGTCTCCATGGAGAACCACATCAGTAGACCAGAGCTGCGGATACAGCAGACTGCTGCGGATACAGAGTAATTCGGGTTTGGATGTACCCTGGGAGAAGGCAATTGACATGATACTCTACATAGAAGACCCCAAAAACTCTACCAAAAGACTTCCAGAGTTAATAACCACATTAAGTAGCATAGCTGGCTACAGAATAAATACTGAAAAATCAGTAAAATTCAGGTACACAAATAAACTCACTGAGAGATTAGGGAAACATTGTCTTTCATAATAGCATCCTAAAGAAATATCTCAGAATCAGTCTCACAAAGGAGTAAATGACCTACTCATTAAAAACTACAGTGCTGCCAGGTGTGGTGGCATATGTCTTTAATCCCAGGACTCAGGGAGAATGAAGGAGGAGGATTTTTGTGAGTTCAAGGCTAGCCTGGGCTACATCTGAATTCAAGACTAGCCAGACTACATAGTAAGACCCTGTCAGTAAATAAATAACAAACTATTGTACTCTGAAAAAGGAGATTGAAGAGGATATGAGAAAATGGAGAGATATGCCTTGCACTTGGCTGGTAAGAATCAAGTTAGTGAAAATGGCCATAATTCCTAAATTGTTATACAGATCTAATGCAATGCAAATCAGAATGCCAATAGCATACCTCATTAGGTATACTATTAGAGAAAACAGTCCTAAAATTCACTTTTAAGCAGAAGAGACCTAGAATAGCAAAGGCAATCCTGGGCAACAAAGGTAAAGTAGGGGTCATCACAGTCCCTGACTTGAAATTATCCTACAGAACACAAAGCCACCTTATCTTTGACAAAGGTGCCAAACCCCTTCACTGACTGAAATATGTAACCTCTTTAACAAGTGGTGCTGGAAAAACTGGCTTTCCACATGCTAAAGGTTAAAACTAGACCCATATCTTTCACCATGCACTAAGCAAAAATTGAAATGAATCAAAAATCTAAATATTAAAACAAAAACATTAAATCTGCTGGAAGACAAAATAGAACTCTAGAAGATATTTGTGTAGAACTCTAGAAGATATTTGTGTAGGCAAAGATGTTAGGAACAAAACCTCAGTCACATGAGAAATATCACGAAAAATCAGTACCTGGGATCTTATTAGATCTTATTAGTTTTTGCACATCAAAAGAAATACCAAAAGAAAAAAGAAATACTAACAGAGTAGAGAATGCACAAGGTGGGAAAAAATTTTCCCAGCTGTTCCTCAGACAGGAGACTACTATCCAGAATATATAAAGAACTCAAAAATCAGACCTCCCAGATTTGAAGACCCAATCCCAAAATGGGCATCTGAAATGAATATTCAGTTCTCAAAGTAAAAATGGGAAATAAATATACGAAAAAATGTTTAACATCATTGATCATTCAAAAGATGCAAAGTAAAACAATGCTAAGATTCCAGCTCCAGAAAGAATGGCTGTTATCAAGAAATCAACTAATAACAAATGCTGGTGGGGCTGTGAATAAAAAGGAACCCTTCTCTGTTGGGAGTGTAGAGTGCTACAACCATTGTTCAGTCAGCTTAGAGATTTCTCAAAAAACTAGGACTAGAGATCCCATTGGACCCAGCTATTCCCCTTTTTTTGGTATCTTCCTGAAAGAATTAAAAGCATCATAACACAGTAATATAAGCACAGCCATGGAAGCAGCCCAAATGCTCAACAACAGATGAGTTCATAAAGAAGATGTGGATTTTTTTTATACAATAGAGTACTACTCTACCATAATGAAGGATAAGCTTGAGCTATTTCTACCTAAATGGATTCACTTTGAGATCATACTCCTTTTTTTTTTTAAGTGAAATAAATCACACATGTTTAAATACTATGTTGTTTCTCTGGTTTAAGAAACCAAAAATGTAAATGAGAACCAAAATGTAGTAGACACTGAGAAATGGGGAAAAATGTTTGAGAAGAGGAATAAGAGAAGGTAAAGCAAGAAAGGAAGGAAGGGATGAGAAAAGAATAAAAGGAAAAAATGGAAACAAAGCTTTTGCACAAATAAGGAAGGAAAGGAGTTGTTGGGAAGGGATGAGAATAGGAAAAAATGTACAGGTACAGATTCACTATGATGAATGTTATCATTGTGTACATCTAAAATGTACCAATAGGGCCGGGATATAGCTCAGCAGCACGGCACCTATCTGGCAAACATTATGTCCTGAGTTTGATCATCAGTACCAAAAAGTAAAAATAAAAATAAAATGCACCAATAAAAAAGTAATAGGAGATCTCCCACCAGGCACTGTGGTGCACACCTGTGATCCCAGCTCTCGGGAGGCTGAAGTAGAAGGATCACTGCAAGTGCAAAGCAAGCTTGAACCTACATAGTGAGACCTTGTCTCAAAAACAAAATAAAACAAGGCTGTTTTCATTGGAGATTTCAGATTTTGAGCAAGATGTGCGTTGGGAATCTTTTTTTTTCATTGTATGTCATTACATTTTTTTCATACAATTTTAATTTACAAAAATAGATTCTGATTTGGTCACTTTATTTTTTTTGATCACTTTAATAATATTTGGTGTTATGTAAACTTTCCTTACCTGTATGTTGGAAGTTTTCCTCCTAGTTGGGAAGTTTTCTATTACGATTTTTGTAAAAAGACTTTATTCCCATGTGTACTTGTCTTATAATTACTAACTCCAGTTACCCTTAGATTGGTGTTCTGAGTCATCCATGAGCTGTTGAATGAATTTTTCTTGTTCTTTTACCATTTTTGAAGAATTCTCTGAGTAATTTGTCACAATTTACCATTTTGTTTCAGTTTCAGAAACCCTGTCTTCACATTGGTTATTTCTGCAGTTAATGAATTATACATAATTTCTTATCTCCAGTAGCTCTTTCTGACACCTTTTTGTAAAGTTTATATCCTTGGTAAATTTGTCAGCCATGTTTTGAACGCTTTGGTTAGCTCTTCCAATTTTTTATTTGTTTCTTAAATACATTCATAATTTTCTATGTTTCATTATTTTTTGGTTTATGTTCAAAGCTGACCTCAGCTACACCGTGTAGCTCTGTCTTCCAAAAAACAAAATAATAATAAAAACAAAAATGTTTTTGAACAATTTGACCTAGGTTTATCATTATAGATAACTCTCTGTACTGCCCCTACTCACATCAATATCTTCTATGGAAAAGAACAAAGTGGGGTGGATTCAAGAATTCAAGACTTCCACACAATGCAAAAATTATACCAGCACTTGGAAAGCTGAGACAGGAAGATTGCCGTGAGTTTGAGGCCAGCCTGGGCTACATAAGAGTAAGTTCAAGGCCAGCCTGAACTACAGAATGAGACCATGTCGCAAAAATAAATACATAGGAGAATTTTATAATCAGATATAGAAAAGTAGCTGGGCATATGGAACAAAGACAAGCATGAGTATGATATATTTTGATGGAGGAAAGCATAAAGAAAGCCTGCCTTCTGGTAGGCTAAACACAAACTTATTTGGGGCCAGTATTGTTCTTCAACTTGGCATTTCTCATGTCATCTGATTCTTTGCACATAATTATCATTTAGGCAATCATAAAATGAATTTTTGTATCCTTTAACAAGATTCCAATTCAGTAGCTTAGCTATGTCATTACATTTTTTTCATACAATTTGAATTTACAAAAATAGATTCTGATTTGGTCACTTTAATAAGAAAATGTATTTTATATCACTATAAAAGGATGGTTCTGGAATCTAAAAAGATATATTTAAGCATTACTTGTAAGGAAATATACTGCTGAGTGTGGTGGTGTATGCCTGTAATCCTGTCTGCTTAAGCTAAGAAGGATCACAGGTTTGAGAACAGCCTAGATAACTCAGCACGACCCTGACTCAAAAAATAGGACCAAGAATACTACATATTGCTAGACTGGCTCTGAGTTAGTCACTGGTACTTCAAAAAAGAAAGAGTGGGTTGGGTAAGAGACAAGAAAAATATGTAAACAGTTTCTAAAAACAAAATTATGGTTTAAGTTAATTTATACAAATATTTCATAAAACTTGTATTTTCAATATTATATATATAAATTGTGTATTTTGTGAAAATAGTATATTTAGGATTTAATAATATATCTTTAATATTAGATTACCTTTACTTTGCTTTTTTAAAAAAATGTGATGTTTTGCCAGGTGTAGTGGTGCATGTGTATATAATCCCAGCACTTAGGAGGCTGAGGCAGGAGGATCACTGTGTGTTTAAGGCCAGCCTGAACTACATAGTGAGTCCTTGTTTGAAACAAAACAAGTTATGTTTATGTTCTATTGTAATGAAAAATTTCTTTTTAAAGTGGAAGAAAACTATAAATTTGCTTTTCTTAGAAACACTAAACATTATCAGTACAAAAATAATTATTTTTCCAGTGCCAGGTGTGGTGGCCCAAGCCTATAATCCTAGCACTGAGGAGGATAAGGTAGGAGGGTTGACACAAGTTTGAGGCAAGCCTAGACTCCATAGGGAGTTCATGGCCAGCCTAAAATATACCATGAAACCTTGTCTCAAATAAAAAGAATTATTTTTCTATAAATATTAAACTTTTTTAAGATGAATCCAATTTTAATTGAAATTCAATAAATATATGCTATTGAGCAGTTACACACTTTTTTTTTAAGTTTTAGGCAATTAGTATGTAGAACAGTATTAACAGCACTCATAATTTATTCCATTGTTTTACTTTGTTTAAAAGAAAAACATGAAATCCAGCTGCCTTATGTAAATGTGCATATATTAAAATGTACATGTGCCAGACACAGTGGCTCACGCCTGTAATCCCAGCACTGAGGAGGCTGAAACAGGATTGTTGCAAGTTCTAGACCATCCTGGGCTACAAAGTGAGCTCAAGGCCAGCCTGAACTGCATATTGAGACCCTGTCTCAAAAAGACAAAAATAAATAAAATAAAATGTAAATGCATGAAATGTTCATTTTCTGTTTTGTTTTGTGAGATTAGGAGGTCCAGCTTAAAAAATGTGTCTGACCTTTTTGTGATGGGAGGAGCTCTTGTTTTAGAATCTGCAGCTCTCTTGCACTGGCTAGAGCGGGAAGGCTATGGACCTTTAGGAATGACCGGAATATCCATGGGAGGACATGTAAGCCCTTTTCAATTTTTATTTCATTCTGATTATAAGACCTAGAGAATCCAATTATTTTAGAATTTTTCGTTAGGTATTGAATTAACTTGAGTCTTGGTGAAAGTAGGAAAGAGAAGGAAGGAGAAACAAATTCTGAATTTTCATTCCAATTATGAAGTGGTGATTTTTTGTATGATATATCTAGATATTTTATTGTACTATTCTACCTTACAGCTTAGATACTAGACTTAATATCTTCTTAAAGGTTGATTATAAAGTTTAACCTTTGAAGTGTCATCTTAGTTATTTTTTTCATCGTTGAGACAAAATACCCAACACCCAGAGTTAGAGGAACGGTTTGTTTATCTCACAATTTGTAGAGGTTCTGGTCTATAATCTGCTAGCTCTAAGGCAGGGTGACTTGGCAAAGAGATGTCACAGAGGAGAACCAGTTTATGGCAAGCAGAAGACAAACAAAAGTAACAAGGATTGACCACAGGTTTGTTTTTTGTTTTGTTTTGTTTTTGTTTTTAATGTTATATTTTATCTAGGCTACTCAGGGCAAGTAGCACTCACATCCTTAATCCTAGTATCCTGGAACCTAGCACTGGACCATGAATTGATGCATGAACTGATCCAACCACCTCTAGAAGAGCCCCACATATGTGCATGAAACTTTGTAGGAACATCTAGACACAAAACATAACATTCTGTCTCCGGCCCCTCAAAGACTTGTGCACATTTCTTTATAAGTTGCCAAAGTCTGAAAACAGTTTTAGCATTGCTGAAAGGTCTTAAGTCTAAAGTCTCCTCTGATATTTAAAGCAAACTCTTAGCTGCAAGCTAATGAAATGAAAAGAAAGTTAAATGCTTGTAACATTTAATGGCACAAGATAAACTTTTTAATTTTAAAGAGAAAAGAAAAATAAAACAATTTCAAAATAAGATAATAGGAGAGTAACAATAATTAATACATTATGTATTGTTATCTTCAGAGTAGAGTACAGGATATAGGCATGCAATATTGTCAAAACAATATTAGCATGAACCTTTCTTTTCAATGAACTAAAAGAAACTAGCAGTATAACTTTGTTTTCTTTTTTTTTTTTTTTTTGGTACTGGGGCTCGAACTTACAACCTCAAGCTAGCCATGCAGGCGCTTATACCACTGAGCTAAATCCCCAGCCCCAGTATAATTATCTTAACTGTCTTGTTTGTGTGTGTGTGTGTGTGTATTTTTTTCCCCCTTTCTCTTCCTTCCTTTCCCTTCTCCCCCATCACAGTTAACATTTTTATTTTAAAAGTTACAGATGAGGGTAGCAAGAAATGGGAACACAGCAAGACCAAAATCTAGCAGGGCAAACATTAAATCCCACAGTTCACTTCCAGCATTTTTGACAACTGTGGCAAGTTGTGAACTCCAAAGAACATGGGTGGCTCTGCCCATCACACTTCTGGTGGTTGTAACTCTCATGGTGTTTTTCTTTGGCTGCTGTTTGCTCACTCTTTGTAATTGTCTGTGTTGTTTTTTGTTTTTGTTTTTTTTTGTACCGGGGATTGAACTCATGACCTTATGCTTGCCTGGCAAGCACTTATGGCACTGAGCTAAATCCCCAGCCCTGTAATTGTCTTTGACCATCCACATTCCTGCCTTTTCTTATTTTCTGGGGTCTCTACTGTACCTTTGGCTTTGCATTTACAGCTTTACACACTGCCCTGTTGGGGATACAATGCCTAGCCTTCAAGGCCTTCTTCAGAAATCTGGTTGGAAACCACCCTGACCCCACAAGTCTTGCATTCTGTATGTCCCTAAAACCAGTACCACATACATGAAAACAAGGTCTACTGCCAGCTGGAGCAGTAACCAAACTTGAGCCAAAGATACAGCTCAGCACCACAGTGCCTGCCTGGCACTGTGGCTGTGACTCAGCAAGTGTGAGGTCACGAGTTTAATCCCAATACGAAAACAAAAAATTTGCCTGGCAGGAGCCAGGCTTTTTTCCCTCTTGGCTTCAGGAGCCCAGTGCCTATGAACTAAATCATGAGGAACACCTCTTCTAGGTCACTGCCATTCAGTAACATGATGCTATAGGGGCTCTTCTCAAAGGAAGTGTTACTTGTGTAATTTTGGGACTGAAACGGGTGGTGTCCTGTTACTTTTTTGTGATGCCCTCAGGCCATCTTTTTTTGTTCTCCTGTCCTCTGCAATCAAGATATCTATTTTTTTTTTTTCCTGAGACAATATCTCACTAAGCAGTTCAGGCTGGCCTTGAACTCACTGTAGCCCAGGCTGATCTCAAACTTGTGGGGATCCTCCTGCCTCAGCCTCCTGAGTGCTGGGATTACAGGCATGTGCTACCACACCTGGCTTCTCTATTTTTGCATTCCACAGCTTTATTGGAGCTTCCTTTCTTGCCAGATGCACACAGGTTTTAAATCATTCTCCTGCCTGTAATCCCAGCACTTGGGAGGCTGAAACAGGAGGATCGCCATGAGTTCAAGCCCAGCCTGAACTACACAGCAAGACTCTCTTTCAAAAAAAATAATAACAAATCATTTTCCTGGGCTCTTTGCTCTTGATTTTCAACATAAATCTGGCTAAATGCCCCCAGAAGTAGCCTGCCACTACCTCAACGTTCCACCACCAATGTAGTCCTTTCCAGCAGAAACTTCCTGAGCCTGATCTGTACAGGCAGGATTTCTATCAGCCTTTTGGTCTTTGAGCTCAGACCAAAATCTTCTATCAAGTATCTCCTAAGGCATTCCAGCTCTACTTTTTCAGCCAGCATCTCCGAATCTTTCTAAACTCTTCTCACAAGCCATTCCTAAAGGCTTTTGAACCACATGGTCATGTATAGTCACAGCAGTGACCCCACTTCTGGTACCAGATTGTCTTACTTTTTTTGTTGCTGAGACAAAATGCATGATTCCCAAAGTTAAAGGAGGAAAGGTTTATTTAGCTCACAGTTTATGGTGGTTTTACTCTATAACAGGCCAACTCAAAAGTGGAATGGCTTGGCAGAGGGGCATCTCAGAGGAGAACTAGTTCAGAGCAAGCAGAAAATAGCAAAAGCATCAAGGGTTGACAACAACTCTTTCTATCCTTATATTTTACCCAGGCTACTTAGGATGGATAGCATTCACACCCTTAATTCTAGTGCCCTTGAGCATAGCATTGCACCATGAATCAATCTCAGCATCGCACATTTTATGTACATCTAGCCACCTCTGAAAAACACCCCTATGACTGCATGAGGCTTTGGGACATCTAGACACAGCCATAACAAATGTCAAATATAAATACCCAGTTTTGCTGTTAAATTGATCAAGATACCTGAATTTTCATTTATCTCTTCACTCCCACTACCACCAATATATTTTATCTTTGCCTTTCAGAATGTACCAAAACCAACTCCTCACTGGTTTCTGTATAGTTAGTCTGTTCTCTCAGTGTTTTACAGGGATGTACAACCATGCCCAGCTCATTAATGTTTTAAAATATTTTCCTCTACACTGTAACTAGAATAATCTTTCTCTGATCCCTGCTCTCTCCTGATTGAAACCTGCCAGAAGTTTGCTTTTACATCAGGCTCTAGCTGTGCTAGATGCTAGTGTCCTGTCCCCTTAAGCCTTTTTACCTAACTGAACAGCAGCTTCCCCTTGTAGTTCCAGTTCAGAGCTTACTTTCTATGAGAAGATGTTTCTGCTCACAGCCTTACCTCCATACTGCATGCTCCATTAGTACTTAATCTTTTTTCCATTAATTTTAACTACTTGACTAGAATTTTTTATTTTTATTAGTATATACTTCTAGTATAAAATGATTACATTCATCATGGAGAGTTGGTACATGTACATAATATAGCTTAATTCTTTTTACATATCCTTTCATCTTTCCTTAGTACTTTTTATTGTCCTGTAATTACTTGTTTATTTTTATATGGTGATAGCCCTTAACTTCAAACTGCTACCCATGGGATTTTGTAGTGGTTTTTGTTGCTCTCGTTGTTTTGGCTTTTTGAGACAGGGCCTTGCTTTATAGTTCAGAGTGGTCTTGAACTCACTGCATTATCCAGGCTTACCTGGAACTCACAGTGATCCTTCTGCCTCAGCCTTCATAGTACTGGTACTACAGGCATGTACCACCATGCCTAACCCACCCACCAGTTGAAGTTAATATTTGTTTTCTCCATGAAGCAGCTGCTTCAATAAGGATTCAGAATATCCTTCATTTGCTGTGTGGCATGTATTAGTTATTCAATATATTTTTTAAAAACAGATATATGAATTTTTCTATAGGTCATTTGAATTATTAAGTTTAAAAAATTTACTTAAATGCAAAGCAAATACTGGTGAAATTAAGAAATTAGTAGGTAGGAAATAAATCTTTTCCTACCTACTAATGTTTCCATTGTTATGACCTGGGCTACTGCCTAATAAGTGATCTCCTACCTCAGATCACAACTCCTAATTAATTTTGAAAATTGGATCACATTAGTTTCCTTGAGTCACTTTTATAATCCTGTTTCTTTGCTTGTAACTCTTAATTTCCTGCAAAACAAGGGAACTACTAATCTGATCCTGCTGTCTTTCTACCTCTACCATTTTCAGTTGCTCCAGTGACCAAATAAACCTACTGACCAGCCAAACAGAAAGACACTAGTTGTTCCTCTACCCAACACTGTACTTCATTACCATCTTGATTTTAAACAAATGACTGAAAAGATTCAGACATTTCTTAAAGCCTTCTGGCTGTTGAAACTAAAAGTAACTTTGCCCTGCTTTAAACAAACACATTATATTATTTTATATCCTTTATATTATTTTATATCCTTTATAAAATCTCCATAGTTCACCAAATTCTTAGCCACCTCAGTCTCACACTTTAAAAGTGTGAGATTTTCTGTTTGTAATTTTGTTATATCTGAGCAAGTCACTTAAGTAGTGAGTGCACATAGCCTGCTGCGTAAATAACATCTACATCTCAGCACCCATGTTGTGTACTTAAGTGATAGAAAGTAGCTGTTGGTGAGTGATCTTCAAGTTCTTATATAATTTTTATTTCTAAGTTGCTGAATTTAAGATTTGGGGTTTAACATCATTTTGTCTCATTAGTGTGAGAAGTTGAAAGAAACAACATATGTATATGTATATAAAAATAGTTATGATAGTTATACTACTGGTTTATCTGAGTTCACTGAAGAGAAAGATTTGTGCTGATACTGTTTGGACAGTTGAATACAAATGCCTTGTGTGCTGGGTGAATGATTTGGGGATGACATTGTGCAATGTATGTACTACCCCCTCATTGATGTGTTTTGAAATTTTTAGTTGTTTTTTTTTTCTTTTTTTCACCTTGAAATAAAATGGATTTGGAGAAAAAAAAAAGATTGGGGTTTAACAAAAGTATTAGATACTCTCACTGGTGTTTATGGACTTTGTGTTCATGTCTTACCTCATCACCTACTTACTACACAAAGTTCTTAGCATTAAATATTTTTAATTTTAATGAACAAACAATTTAAAATAAGCTCCCTGAACTGATTTGTTATGTTACAGATGGCCTCCTTAGCAGTATCCAACTGGCCTAAGCCCATGCCATTGATTCCGTGTCTGTCTTGGTCCACAGCATCTGGAGTGTTTACTACGGTAATTTAATTGCAATTATTATTTAAATAGCTATGTGTGCAATTAATAGCCATTGGTTGAGAGTCCCCAAAATCAATCACAGGTTGGCTTATTCAGCAGAAGGTGTTAATAAGACTCAGCATATATTTGTATTCATATGACCAAGACTTAATTATAGCAAAAGGAAACAACATAAAACCAATGAAAAAACGAACACTAGGCAAAACGTGGTGCAAACATCCCACAGTCTTCAACCAGTGGAATCCTACAGTTTGTACTTAATTCCTCCAGCAGTAAGTTGTCACAAAGTGTGAAAAGTGCTATATCTATTTTCTGACACTAGTGGACCAGGGATTTTAGCCAGGTGTCAGTGAGTTAGGTACCCTCTGCCTAACATGTACCAAAATTCCAGAAGGAAATTAGGATTAGGCAGAAACTACACTGCTTGTACAAAAAACATAGGTACAAATAATCCACTCTTTCCATTTAGGGAAAGTTACAGATTAGGGTAAATGAACAGCTTACCATTCAATTTGCCTGACTCATTAATCTGCTATGTTATCTCTCTTTTACACAATGATTAATAAGTGTTGGAGATAATGTAATATGATTTGCTCTTATTTTTATTGTTTTAGGGAGTACTGAGTAAATCAGTTAATTGGAGGGAGCTGGAGAAGCAATATTACACACAGACGGTTTATGAAGAAGAAATTATTCACATGCTTGAATACTGTGGAGTAAGTATTTTACTAACATAACATTTAGGGAATGTTGATTGTGCATTTAGTGATTTAAATTTTAACTACAAGAGCCAGACATTTTGCACACACCGGTAATTTCCACACTGGCAGAGACTGAGGCAGAGACTTCAAGTTTGAATCTCACCAAGGTAACTTAGCAAAACTGTCTCGAAATAAAAAAGCAAAAAAGGCTGGGGATGTAATTAGTTATAGTAGAGCCACCCTTGTTTGATCCCCAGTATCACCAAATTTTTTAAAAATTAAAAATTTTAGGAGTTGGGCAAGTTGGTGCATGACTGTAATCCTAGCACTCAGGAAGCTGAAGCAGGAGGATTGCTGCAAGTTCAAGGCAAGCCTTAACTACATAGTGAATTCAGGGGCAGCCCAAACTGCATAGTGAAACCCTGACAAAGAAAGAAGGAAGGAAGGAAGGAAAGAGAAAGAAAGAATTAAATAACAGTGTTTTAAAAATAAATGCATAGAATGTTGAGCTTTTAAAAGTTCTTTTTGGGTTTTTTTGTTTTTTTGGACCAGGGATCGAACTCATGACCTTGTACTTGCCAGTCAGGCACTGTGTCACTGAAATATGTCCTCTGCCCAGATTCATTTAAAGTAAAACATATCATGCAAACCAAACACACAGCTAATTACATTTATTAAAAAACCACAAGCAGGAATGGTGGCCCACACCTGTAATCCCAGCACTGGGGAGACTGAAGCAGAAAGATACAGAGTTTGAGGCCACCCTGAACCACACAGTAAGCTCAAGGCCAGCATGGAGTACTTAGCAAGACCTTGTCTCAAAAAGTAAATTAATTAAATATGCTTATAGTAGCAAATGCCTATAGCCCCTCTGGGAGGCTAAAGCAGGAGAATTGCAAGTTCAACCCCAGTCTGTACAAGTTAGTAACTTAGAGAGACCCTGTCTCAAAGTAAAAACAAATAATTCAGTATGAAGATCTTGGGTTCATTCTTAAATATCACCACTACAAAAAAAAAGCAGATAAATGATTGACTCTTTCCCTTAATCACTTTTCAGGATAATGAATTGCTTCTCTGTTACTTTCCAAAGGTGACCAGTTCTTTTGATGAATGTAAAAATTTTGCCTAGTTTGAATTACTGATAGTCTTTTTTTTTTTTTTTTTTTTTGTCTTTTTTGAAACAGGGTCTCACTATGCAGTTCAAGCTAGCCTTGAGCTCACTTTGTAGCCCAGGCTGGTCTAGAACTTGCAACAATCCTCCTTTCGCCTCCTCAGTGCTTGGATTACAGGTGTGAGCAACCACTCCCAGCTGAATTACTGGTAGTCTTAAGAAATTTCATAAAGTAAAGGAATCTTCCTTTTATCAGTGAGGTTTTTATGAGTATATCACTATGACCTCACCTTGTAAAATAGGACTTTGTTCCTCATCTCTTTTTGAGACAGAAGTCTTGATTTGTTACCCAGGCTGACATCAAACTTGAATCCTCCAACCTGAATCCCCCACATTGCTGGGCTTACAGGTGTGTGCCACTGTGCCTAGTTTTGGTCAACCTTCCATCACCTCAAATGATAATTTTTTGCTTCCTTAAGAACTTTATTAAGGGCTGGGGATTTAGTTCAGTGACTTAAGCGCCTGCCTTGAAAGCACACAGTTGTGAGTTCAACCCCAATACCAAAAAAAAAAAAAAACAAGAAACAACTTTATTAAAAAGCTTTACCTACTAATTAGTTCTTGTGCTCCACTCTACCTAGAGCCAAAAAGATACCTATATTTGCAAGCTTCTGAGAAAACTTACATGTATTTTGTAAAGAAAGTTCATAAATTCCAGTTTGAAATGGCAGGATAAGCTTACCAAGCTCCTCTAGAACCAGTTCACAATAATGAATGTTCAAAAAATGTCAGGATCACTTCCTTATTGTTTGTGTTTTCATAATCAAAAGAGGTTAGACTTAGCTGGTTGTGGTGGCATTTAGCTGGGTATAGCAGCACTAGCCCAACATTCCCATGGGCTGAGGCAGGAGAATTGCAAGAACAGTCCAGCCAGGGCAACTTAAGACCCTTGTTTCAAGATAAAAAAAAATAAAATAAAAAAATTTTTAATGTATTGAGTAGGAGTAGGAGCTCAAGTGCAAAAAAGCCTTGGATTCAATCCCTAATAATCCAAAAAAAACTTTAAATTTATTGAGGTACCCCTGTGAATATCTAGAGCCCATTAATCCCTGCATTTCCGTTTTTTTTTTTTTTTTTTTCCTCAAGGGCCTGACAGTGTAGCCCAGGCTGGTCTTAAACTAACTGTGTACCCCAGGTTGGCCTCAAACTCACAACAGTTCTCCTTCCTTAGTCTCCTGAGTGCTGGGATTACAGCCATACCTGGCTCTCTTCCCTTTTTAATGGACTACTCACAAATGTTTCCTTGTTTTTTTGTTTTTGGTACTGGGGATCAAACTCATGACCTCACGTTTGCCAAGCAGGCACTTTTGCTGCTGAGGTTAAACCCCTGACCCTGTTTCCTTGTTTTTTACTGCTATATAATTATTTACTCTATAGGTGGATATACCACAGCTTATTAACAGGTACCCTGTTCATAGACATTATAATTGTTTCTCATCTTACACTGTTAACAAATAGTACTGCAATAAGTATCTTAGTGCATATGTCATTGTACAAGTGTAAAGTCCTAGAAACACTGCAAAGTGAAACGATATATAACTTGTAATGTGATTGGATTTTGTCTAATTTTGTCTAATTCTAATTGTGTTCATGTATACTGCCAAGAGGAAGGTATTTCCCAAATAATTCACAAATTCAGTATTACCAAATTTGTGGATTTTTAAAAAATAAAATGGTAGTAGAAAATAGTATGGTTTTATAAGTCTTAAACATAGAGCATGCTTTTGAGATTTTCATAGGCAATATATTTTTCTTGATTTTATAGTACTAAGGATTAAACACAAGACCTGACACATCACAGCAGGTATTCTACCAGCCCTTTTTTTAATGTTGATTTTTTTTTTGTTCTCACTATGTGATTCAGGCTGGCCTTGAATTCACTATGTAGCCCAGGTGGGCCTCAAACTTTTGATCCTCCTGTCTTAGCCTCACAAGTAGCTGAGATTGTGGACATGCCCCCTCATTCTCAGCTCCCTGATAAGTTTTAATTCTTGTTTGTTCAGTCTGAGTTAGGGACAGTAGGTAGCTGGTGTCTTTGTGAGCTTATATTTACATTCCAGTAAATATAAATATATAAGTCTTACACTCATAAGACTCATAAGACTTCTAGAAGTTCTAAAGTGAAGGCAGATTATGGAATTTCAAACTCTCGCGATAAAACATGATACAGACTGATACCCTGTTTTGTTGTGTAGGAAACATTCAGCAGTAAATACATATCACTTAATTCTCCATTAAATTTTGACCTCAATTTTTAAAAATCATACTGAATCTATGCAATATAAAATTTGCCATTTTAACCATTTTTAAGTGCACAGTAACATTGAGTATATCCACACTGCTGTGCAGCCATCACCACCATCCCTCTCCAGAACTTTCCATGTTCTCAGACTAAATCTATAAACTTAAGCATAACTCCCCTTTCCTCCCTTGTCCTGGCCCCTGACAAGCACCATTCTCTTGAATTTAACTACTGCGGAGACCTCACAGGAGTAGAATCATATAGTGTTCATCTTCTTTTTTATCTTATTTGACACAGTTTCACTGTATAATCCAGGCTGGCCTTGAATTTGCTATGTGGCCCAGGCTGGCCTCAAACTTGTAGTCTCCTTGCCTAATTCTCCCAAGTGCTGGGATTTCAGGCATGTACCATCACAAATGGCATTATTTGTCCTTTTATGTCTGGTTTATTTACATAGCATAATAGTCTATAGAGTTCATCTTTGTTATGGTGTGTCTGAAAAAGGAATTTAAAATTTTAATTTAAAAATATTTTTCCTTTTTCCAATAATGCTCCATTAGATATATGTATGTGTATATGGTAACATTTTGTTTACCCATTGGTGAGTATTTATCTTTTTATTTTAAAAAGATTGATGAAGTTCTATTTTGTGTTAAATGGCTTTTTTCTTTCATATATTCAGACAGATTCTTTCAAAATGGGACAAGAGTTTGTGAAACGCTTCCCAAGCAGTGCAGACAAGTTGGTTTCCAGGAGTTTAAATTTAGATATGACAAACCAAGTTGTGTCCCAACAACCTGCTGAGTGCCAGACTTCTAGTAAAACACCTATCAGTGCTACATCAGAAGGACTTTTGTTGCAAGATGCCTCTAAGATACACTGCCTGAATCGAACAGTTTCAGCTGACAAAAGTAATAATACAAGGTACAACTCTCAGTCATACCAGGTCCTCAGCAAAGAACAAAGAAGAAACAGTCTTCAAAAAGAATCTTTAATATTTATGAAAGGAGTCATGGATGAATGTACTCATGTAGCAAATTTCTCAGGTACTAATTTTTATATGTAATTGAGAATATTTGCTGGTGTGTAAATATTTGTGAAATGTTTTAAAGATGCTTTACAAAATAATTTCATGTTTTAGAGGAAGTATTTGTTCTAGAATGTGTTCTCCAAGGTAAATTGGTCATTTTCTTTTCCTTTGTGTGTGTGTGTGGTTATTTTTGGCTATTTTTGGCTGGTGAGGTGGGGGCTGGGGATTAAACTCACATCCTTACATGTACCAGGCAAGTGCAGTGCTGCTAAGCTATATCCCTGGCCCCTAAACTGGTCATTTAAATGTCTCATATTTTATCCATGAAAACCTTCCTATGCCATTCTTTTCTTTTGAGACAAAGTCTTGCTATGTAGTCTAGACTGGCCTTGAACTCACAGAGATCCTCCTGCCTCAGCCTCCTGCTTGTTGAGGTTACAGGCTTACACCACCATGCCTAGCTTTTTTACCCATTTAAAAATACATCGAAGGGGATGGGCTGTAGCTTAGTGGTAGAGCATGTGTTTAGCATGCACAAAGCACTGGGTTCAATCCTCAGCACCAAAAAATAACAGTGATAAATAAAAATACACTGAATTTTGCATTTTTAGAATAGACATCTTGTATTAAGAATGAATCTTACTATAATGTGGTATATTTAATACTTAAGAGTTTGACAAATGTTTCACTTAATAGCACTATGTGTGGTGTATTTTCTCATATGACTTACAGTATCTGTATAAAATCTTAGACTTTCTTATTGTGTAAAAATCCCACCCTTAGTTCCAGTTGACCCAAGCCTCATTATAGTGGTACAAGCCAAAGAAGATGCCTATATTCCACGAACAGGAGTTCGAAGTCTACAAGAAATCTGGCCTGGTTGTGAAATCCGCTATCTAGAAGGGGGTCATATTAGCGCTTACCTTTTTAAACAGGGACTCTTCAGGTAAGATGACTTTTCTAAACAGTTGTTTGTTTGTTTGTTTGTTTGTTTTTTATCTCAACAAGTAGGAAAGGTTAGGCATTTTTATTGCATACTTTAGTCCTTTTCTTCTTGCCTTCCACAAATCTCACAGTGAGATATTGTCCCTCCTTTTCTATGTTGTCTTTTGTTTCTTCTTGTGGAAAATCAGGGATGTACATTATCCTAAGCATGTTTTACCAGGTGGTTTTTCCCCCTTTAAGCACTAAGGCCAGGTATTTTAGGGTATGTGGGGGAACACTGTGGTTTGTAGAATCCATGCTTTGGTACATGGATAGGTTTTTCACTCCACTCTGATGTCGTCTAAGAATGACCTGAGCATCTGTCAAATAATAGCAATGTGTTTGTTTGTTTGTTTGTTTGTTTGCTTGTTGTCTTTTTGAGAGGGTCTCACTGTGCAGTTCAGGCTACCCTTGAGCTTACTTGGTAGCCCAGGGTGGTCTCGAACTCCTAATGATCTTCCTGCCTCAGCCTCCTGAATGCTGGGGTTACAGGTGTGCAACACTACACCCAGCTAAGAGCAGTGTTTTTTAGTTGGCAAATAAATAGTGAATTTTAATGAGAAGTAAAATACTGATTTACTATTAGTCACTTTTAGTATTCTAATATTGACTCTGCTTTTTTTATTCATCTTTTTTTGTGGCATGGGGGATTGAACCTAGCATCTAACACAGTCGGTTTTTTATTTTGTTCACAATATAGGATATTGAGCTGAGCACTGAGCTACTTTCTCAGGCCCATCTATTTATATTTTATTTTATTTCAAGATAGGGTCTTGCTAAATTGTACAGGCTAGGTTTGAACTTCAAACCCTCCTGCCTCAGCCTCTTAAATACCTGGGATTATTGGCATGCACCACTGTGCTTTACAACTCCACTATTTTAGTTAGAATTTATGAACCTTTTGTAACTCTAATTTTCTGATATCTTCCATAATTTTTACTTGTATCCACCCTTGATCATAAAAAGATATCATTGAAATATATTTATCAGCCAGGGCATGGTGGTGCATGCCTGTAATCCCAGAAGTTGGGTGCTGAGGCAGAAAGATTGCTACAACATTGAGGTCAATCTGAACTGTATAAAATCCTGTATCAGAAAACAAACAAAACCAAAAACCTAATAGTGTCAGGTGTGGTGGCACACACCTGATTTTCCAGCACTCCAGAAGCTGAGGCAAGATGATTGCCATGAGTTCCAGGCCAGTCTGGGCTACATAAGTGAGTTCAAAGCCAGCCTGAACTACATAGTGAGACCTTGTCTCCAAACAAAAAAGTAATCGAGTTTAGAATAGTAGAAATTTTAAAAATTCAGTCTTTTCACTCACCAGATAAAACAAGTCACTCTTTTATGTACTTTAGTATTTTGTATTATTTAGAGCTGATTGTAATACAGGTGAATAAGACACTAGTCACATGAAGGCTGGCCTTGAACTTACAGTAGTCATTGTGCCACCGCCTCCCAAGTGTTGTGATTATAGGCATGCACCACTATGCTTAAAATATAAACAATTTTTGTTGTTGTTGTTGTTGTTTATTTGAGGTAGAGTGTTGCGATGTAACTCAAGCTGGCCTCAAACTCTTAGTGACCCTCCTGCCTCAGTCTCCCCAATGTTAGGATTATAGGCATGTGCCACCATGACTGGCAGAGGAAAAAATTCCTGAGCCAAAGAAGTAAACATTTGTTAAAAAGCTGTGTCTCTTTAGGTGTGATGGTGCACACCTGTAATCCCAGCACTTGCGAGGCTGAAGCAGGAGTATCACCATGAGTTTGAGGCCAGTTTACACTATATAAGGAGACCCTGTCTCTAACAAACAAAAGGAAGAAAGCTATGCCTTCTCTAACGTAATGAAAATCTTAATCTATTAGCCAGCTTTTTTTTTTTTTTTTTTTTTTGTCTTTTTGAGACAGGGTCTCACTATGCAGTTCAGGCTGTCCTAGAGCTTACTTTGTAGCCCAGGCTGATCTCAAACTCACAACAATCCCCCTGCCTCAGCCTCTCAAGTACTAGGATTACAGGCATGTGCCACTATGCCCAGTTTATTAGCCAGCTTTTAATTTTAAAATTGATCTTTGTATTTTTGTTGCAATCTTGGGAAATTTTATACTTTTCTTTTTTTGTACCAGGGATCGAACTCAAGACTTCACGCTTACCAGGCAGGCACTTATGCCACTGAGCTAAATCCCCAGCCCCGATCTTCATATTTTTGTTAGGATGTGGGGAAATGCTTAAACAAGTAAGACATAAGATTAATATGATCTCATAGGTTTTATTTATACTGAGTGAAATTATAGACATATTCATTAAATAAAAGACACATAAAAACATTAATAACAGATGCCTTTAAGTAGTAACATTATGTCTTTCTCCCTTTTACTTTTTTTTTTATTTTCTAAATGTTCTGTTTTACAATAGGGAAAAAATAGCTTTAAATTTTATTTTTGCTGGGCAGTGTTAAGTACATGTGTAATCCCAGCACTTGGGAGGTTGACGCAGGAGGATCCCTGTGAATTCAAGGCCAGCCTGGGCTGCATAGTGAGACCCTGTCTCAAAAAGCAAACAAATAAATAATGTTTTTTGAGACAGGATTTCATTATGTAGTTCAGGCTGGCCTCGAACTCACAGGGGTCCTCCTGCCTTGGCCTCCCAAGTGCTGGGATGACAAGAGTGCACCACCATGCTTGGTGCTTTAAAAATATTTTATGAAAGGCCAAAATATTTTTCTCCTTTCCAATTGAAATATGAAAGTATCCAGTGACGTTAATGTAGGAAACCAATGCTTTTGATTTTAAATTCACTTGCCAGGCACCTATTATTAGCGTAAAAACAAACAAACAAAAAAATCATTCTGTGAAATAGGTTGAATCCCACAGTCTAAAAGTTACATAATTTTCAACAAAATGACAGATCTGAGAAGAAATCAGTTCTTTCTCTTGTCATTGATTTGTGTGTGTCTATGTTTCTTATATATAAAAAAAAATGCATTTAAGAAAAGGTACCCCAGGTCCATTGTCAGCTGAAATATACTTCAGGTTTTCCAGTAGGAGTAGTGCAGTTACACGATCCAGTCCCCAAACGTACAACATTTTTGCCCTTTTTTATAGTTTGGAGAGCAGGTTGCTTTATAAGCCACATGTTAGTTTGGAAATACCATGAAGGTGTTGCCTATCTCCCACTCGTTATGCTAATTACAGTTTTTCTTTCATGTTTAATTTTAGACAAGCCATCTATGATGCATTTGAACGCTTCCTTCATAAATACGCTAACTAACTGGATTGCTGTATTACAGTATAACCAGTGCAGCCATTGTGTTTCTTACAAAAGGAATTTTCATCCTGTGGTGATGTGAAGAACCAGCAGACAGAACTATATATCTAATTTCTACCAGTTTGATCTGGAATTCAGTGTTACAGATCAGTCAGTTATCAACTTTAAATACATATCAATACTTTAAAAACAATATTCAAATTAAATAATTTGAAGTATTTTGCTATTGTTTTGTGGGAATCCCATTACTTAATATCTAGTCTGTTGTGATATATATGAAAACATTTTAAATTGAGTAATCTATTAATTTAAAATAATTTTATGCATTAGAAATCCTGTTGGTTTTTAATGGAATTTCTAAAACAAAGAAGATTGTAATATATCAGCCTGTACTGTATACCCTCATGACATTTCTGCTAACTTGATTTTGAAATATGTGTATTTTTTTAATGCATGGTGAATTTATAGTCTTGTATTCAATTCAATTGCAGTTTCATTTTCTACCATAGAATTACTTCTGTATAAAATCACTGTTAAATTTGAATTCTAAAAATCCTGGTGACTTGGTAGATAAGTGCTTTTAAAATGAATGTTGAACTACAGATAAGATGAATTAGACTAGACCAACTTTAAATTTTTACTAAAGGTTAGAATTCTAAAAATGCCAAATATTTCTCCTACTTGTGAAATTTCAAGTCATGAAAAATGGAAGTAGCAAAAAGACCTACTGCATTAACTGATGGTTCTGCATCTAACATTTTTCTGTATACTTACTCTTCAATTTGCTAAGCATCTGACTTTTTGGCTTAAATACCTGACAGCTTTGCCTTTTTAATTTCAGAATATGAAATCAACTTGTCAACCAGGTGTAGGGGTGCACACCTGTAATCTCAGTGTTTGGGTGGCTGAGGCAGGAGGATTGCAGTGAGTTCAAGGCCATCCTGGGCTACCTAGTGAGTTCAAGGCCAGCATGAATTGCAAAGCAAGACCCTGTCTCAGAAAAAAAAAAAAAAAGAAAGAAAGAAAAGGAATTGAATTGACCCATACACAGTTTTCCAAACAGACTTAAAGTTTTATATACCAACTATAACTTTTTAAATGAGAGGTTATATGGCTAAATTTGGTGCTTTGTTTTTTCAGGCTTTTTCATGTTTTGTAGACTTTTTTTTGAGACAGAGTGTCCTATTGTTGTCCATGCTGTCCTCAAAGTTCTGATCCTTCTCCCTCAGCCTCCCAAGTGCTGGGACTATAACTGTGTGCTATCATACCCAGTTCTTAGGACTTTGTTTTTATGTTAAACTTGTCCAGCTGAGAGCCAAAGTGTTAAATTTTTTTAGGAATTGTGTGGAGGTTTGGAGTAAATGTATTTGAGGGTTTTTTTTAATCTGCATTATCCATGAATTATTTTATAATAGTAGTCTTTGCCTCATGAGGATAAAAGAATTTATACTGTGCCTCTACAGCCTTTTAAAAGACTTTTTAACTTTAATGCCTTTATCTTAATTTTTATAACCATTTAATATTAGGTGGGCATAGTGATGCATGCCTATAATCTCAGCACTCAGGAGGCTGAGGCAGGAAGACTGCCATGAGTTCAAGGCCAGCCTGAACTATATATCGAGACCCTCTCTCAAGAAAAAATTAAAAGTTAAATTATTAATGTAACATCTTTGATGGCCTACAAAATAGTAAGTTCATTAAAACTGTCATGCCATACAAACACTGAACAGTTTTAGAGCTAACACAGTGTTACATGTGTGTAACAAAACCTTTAGTTTTAACTGCAAATATAAAATCTACTCAAGTTCTTCCACAAAATACCCCATAATGATAAAAGTTCCTGGCAAATAAATTATACTTTTTAATCTCATGCATATAATGAAATATGATTGAATGTTTTCTGAACAATGACTTTAGTAAGTATAATTTTTTTTTTTTTTTTTTTTTTTTTGAGACAGGATCTAGTGCAGTTCAAGTTGGCCTTGAATTGTTATAGCCCAGGCTGGTCTCAAACTCAGGTGATCCTTCTGTCTCATCTTCTGGAGTGTTGGGATTATAGGCATGTGCCACCATCATTAGCTGCATAATGACTTTAGCAAAACAAACAGATTATTCTTTTTCATATAAATATTTCTTACCAAGCAATTACACTATTGTGTGTGGTTTTCTGTTGGTGAAAGAATGTTTTGGAGACAGTCTCTTGCTATGTAGTTTAGGGTGTCCTTGAACTCCTCTGTAGCTGAGGGTGGCCCTGAACACATGGCAGACCTCCTGCCTAAACCTTCCACGTGCTAAGATTATAGGTGTGTGCTGCCACACCTGGTCTCCAATGTAGTTTTGGGGGTTTTGTTTTTTGTATCTGGGATCGAACTCACAACTGCGCACTTGCCAGGCAGGCATTTATGCCACTGAGCTAAATCCCCAGCCCCTCCAATATAGTTTTAATAACTATTTTTTTCCCAAATGTGAAAGACTATTTTTTTTCTTTTTTTAAGTAGCAGGGACTGATCTCAACCCTTTTTGTTCTCCTAATTGTAATTTTGAGGCAAAGCGTCTTGTTACGTTGACCAGACTGGCTTGAATTTGCTTTCCTTCAGCCTTAGCCCCTAAGTAGATGAGAATATGGGCATGTACCATGCAACACAACGTGCAGCCCAGTATGTCATTTCTTACCCTGATGTTTTAAGAATATATTCCCGGGCTGGGGATTTAACTCAGCAGCATAAGCGCCTGCCTTGCAAGCACGTGGTCATGAGTTCTATCCCCGGTACCAATTAAAAAAAAAAAAAAAAAAAAGAATGTATTACCAAACCAAGCATGTTGGTACATACCCGTAATACTAGCACTTGGGGGCTGAGGCAGGAAGATCCCCCACAAATTTGAGATCAACTTAGCCTGGGCTATGTAGTGAGTCCAAGGCCAGCTTGCATTAAAGACTCTGTCTCAGAAACAAAAAAATAATATATTCACAAAACTACCTAAACTGTTAATTCAAAGAGCAAAATACCTTTTCTCAGTTTTTAAAAATCTAGAGCCAGGGATTTAGCTCAGTGGCAAAAGTGCCTGCCTGGCAAGCATGAGGTCATGAGTTCAATCCCCAGTACAAAAAAAAAGATCTACTTTGCCTTGGAACCAGACAGGTGTCACATGCTTCCAGTCTCAGCATTTAGAAGCCTGAGGCAGGAGTATTCAGAAAGTTCAAGGCCCACATTGGCTATCTAGTGGATTTAAAACCATCCTGAAAGACATAGTGAGACCTTATCTCAGTCAAGCAAGCAAGCAGTCTAGTTCCTCTAAAATAATGGCTTAAGTATTCTGAGATATATACACATATATACAAACACACAAATATATGTATATTGAGAATATGTATTCACAGAGAAGTGCTATCTGCAATGTTTTTTATCATTTTAAGAATTAAGTATATGACATGCTAAAAGTTAGAGCTGTAAATTGGTAGTTCACAGACTAGTTTGACTTATAGTTATTTTACTTAGTATACTTAATGATTTTTTTGTTTATGTATATTTAGCCACACTTGTTAGCACATGCCTGTGAGCCCAGAATTTGGGAGACTGAGGCAGGAAGATTGCTGAAAGCTTGAGGCCAGCCTGAACTACATAGTGAGATCCTGTCTCAAAAAACAAAACAAAACAAAACAAAAGTTTAAATTTAAATTTAATCTTGCTGGGCATGGTGGCATATGCCTATAATTCCAGCACTCAAGAGGCTAAGGCAGGAGGATCATTGAGAGTTCAAGACCACACTGGGCTACAAAGTGAGCTCAAGGCCAGCCTGAACCGCATAGCAAGACCCTGTCTGAAAAACACAAAAACAAAACAAAAGCAAAAAAATGGACAACTCTTTAGGCTGGGCATGGATTCCCAGGTTTGCCCCTGGATTCCCTCTATTATCAGACTGCTTTTCCATTTTGATCTGTGGTTAGGAAACGTTTATGAATTTTATGATTTGCTAATGTTGTATTACTATAAATCATTCTTTAAATCACTTTATCATATGCATTTAGATTGTCATGAATGTACCCTTTTAATGTGGTGCTTTTTATACAGATTACTGAATTTTTAATAATGTAAGATTTTTAAATACTCTAAAATATTTTGTTTTATAATAAAAGTTTATTGAAACAATTATTTGTATTTTTTTCAAGAAGCATGATTCCAAATGCAAGAAACACATGTTAACATTTGATTAAGGTACCCAAGTGAACTCAGTATATTTACTCCTTGTTTTGTTTTGTTTTGTTTTGTTTTGTTTTGTTTTGTTTTGGAAGGGATACTGGGATTGAACTCAATGCCTTTTTTTCCCCTTAGCTGTTACATTCACATGGTAAGGTAAAAATAAGAGAGAGACGCTAGGACAGTGGTAGAGAACATAGAGCATGTGCGTTATCCTTCTTTTAAGATAAAAGATGTTAATGCAGAGTTTTCTAAACTAAAACCTCTGTATTCAGGTTTAACGGCAGTGTTGGCACTTTGCAGTGAATGAGTGCTTTTGGGTTGCAGTTTGGCATGCGGTCTCTAAAAGGTTCTTGATGGCTCCTCTAGGAGAACAGTATCAGTATCTCAAGGGACCAAATTTCAAAAAGTAAACCAGGCATGGTGGTACATGCCTGTAATCCCAGCACTTGGGAGGCTGAGGCAGGAAGATGGCTGTGAGTTTGAGACCGGCCTAAATTACAAAGCACTTGTGGTCAGGCATGATGGTGCAAGCCTGTAATTCCAGCACTTAGGAGGCTGAAGCAGGAGGATTGCTATGAGTTTGAGGCCAGCCTGGAAAAGTGGGTTCAAGACCTGCCTAAATACAGAAAAACCTTGTCTCAGAAAGACATATAGACACCCACACGGATACACATAGCATTTGTGACCCAAACCCACAATGTTAATAAGAGTTTTGGGGTTTCTTTAAATTGCATGACCTAAGCATCTAACTCACACCGTACAGGAAAAGTTAAGGAATAGAAAGAAGGGACCTCTGTCTCTATATTTACCTCCAGATCTTTGTACTTAACTCACAGACCTCCTATGAACTCCAAAAGCAACCTGTGACAGATGAAAACGTAAAACAAATTTTATAGCCTTGATCACCCATAGGCAAACTAGAAAACAAAAACAAAACCTCCTGTACATGCATTCAGAAGTTCAAGTCAGGATTTTAATCCTGAACATAACAGCGTAATCAAACATTGTTGCTGTCTGTAATTCTTCATATACTTTATTGTGTAAATTTGTCTCTCAAAGGAGAAAATGTTATAATATCATAAAAGAGACAGTGAAAATCTTCAGCTTACCAAAAAACTGCTATCTAAAATTATTTGCTGAGAGAGAAAGACTGCTTCCTTTTAGCAATTTGTGGTGGTACTACAAATGCGTTCTTTCTGACATTGGAACAGAAAGAATGATCATTTGTATTTGTAGGCATGAAGTTATTTTGATTTATAAAATCTCCAGGAACAGTCTTTATTCCAGTAATGAGCCTGTAAATCTTCCCCACAATGGTGAAAACCGTCCATAGCAATCAACACTAGCACTCAAGTGTGTCACAGCCACACACTGAACAGCACAGTGCTGGAGAAGAGACTTAGTACTAACCAGGAAATCACACACCACCACCATCCCTGCACTGCATAATAGTAGACTAAAACCCAAAATTGTCCCAGAAAGAGTAAAATAATAGAAATAAATAGAATGTGATTATAAACATGCCCACAGAAGGATAATTTATAGCAAAGATTAAAATCATTTTAGAACAGCTATAATAAATTTTTTAAAAAAGAAAATAAATGTTGGCAAAGACAGTAATTAGAAATCTCATTCAGTGCTAGTAAGAATGCAAAATAATGCAACTTTGAAGTTTCCTCAGTAGGTCAGAAACAGTTATCATGTGACTTAGTAGTTTTACTGCTACATACATGGCCAAAAGAATTGAAAACAAAACCTCAGATACTTGTACACGAATGTTCACAGCCGTGTTCTTCACACTAGCAAAAGCGTGATGATGAATGGATAAAGAAAATGTGGGACAGCTGCACAGAGGAGCATTATTCAGCCTTAGAAAGGAATGAGGTACTGATACAGAACATCTACACGCAGATAAACCTTTAAAACATTTTGTCAAATGACAGAAGCCAATCACAAAAGGCCACACTTTAGAGAGGGTCTCATTATGTAGTTCAGGCTGGCCTTGAATTCACAGTGGCTTCAAACTCACAGCAATCCTCCTGCCTTAGCCGCCCAAGTGCTAGGATTACAGGTGTGCACCACCATGTCTGGCCGAAAGGCCACACTTTATATCATCCCAAATATCCAAACCATAGAGATGGAAAACAGGCCGGTGGTTGCCAGGGTCCATGGGTAGGGCAGGATAAGAAAGGACTGTTCAATGTCCCCTGTCTTGTTCTGGGGTGATGAAAATGTTCTGGTAGTAGCT